>JARHVA010003736.1:1777500-1853776 GCA_037957365.1 Torreya grandis
ATATAGACATTTCCATTTTATGACTGTTCATCTTCTTCTCATACTTGGCATTAGAAGTAGTCTCTTCATATTCTAGACTATTACAAGTCATGAAGATAAGATAAAATATAATATATAAAGACAAAATGAGTGCATAACACATGAATATCAGACAAATATCCTACACAGATTTACAATCCATGTTCTTCTACCAAAATTTTATTAACTTACAAGGTTGTCTCATCCTGAGATAACATCATAGAAGTTTTGAGAATGCACAAGTAACCAAAGGCTAAATAAATGGTTGGACTAGTAAGATTCATAGTAATCATTCAAGGTACCATTTTTATTTTTCTCCTCTTGCACACTACTTATCCACCCTTTCTAGTTTTTAACTAAGTAGAATACAAAACTACTAACCCTTATAAGTTTTCAATAGGTTGGTGTAACTAAGTGACCACCCTTTATGGGTTTTCAACCAACCTATACCCATTTATATTACTTAGTGATCACCAATACAAAATATTATACAATTTTTTTGAAATGTGTACTTTATGCATTAGTTAAATTGATGGTGGTAGCATGGACACAAATGAAGTTTGATCAAAATATTCCTTGGACTATGATTGTGTAACCTTGTACCATGTGATGATCTAATGAATCAATGACGGTATACTATACATAGGTGTATTGGCAATCTAAGAAACTACACTAGTGAAAGGATTCATATCTATTTTTTATGCATTCTAATCTAACATCACTTCTTGTATTAACTATAGAAGGGTGTGGAATGGAGTATGGTAACCAATGATCTAATTGAGGTCTACATCATTAGTTATGCTAAAACATGCCTCGGTGATCACAACCCTTATCTGAATCTCTCCACTCAACTTCTCCATCTTATTTGCATGTATTTGAGCTTGGAGACTGGTAAAGGAATTAAAAAATAGTTGGCTCTACCAATTGAGAATTTTCTCATGCACATTATCCCTAACATTCAATGATTACTAGAGTGATATATCATTATCTTCCATAGTTTTAGTGTGATTGAACGTGGTTTCTGTGATGGTGGCAGCGTTTGTAAAGTCTATGTTAGAACTATAGAAGGTGTTATCCAATTACCTCTTCCAATATAGAAACCTACATACAACCTATTGAGCTTGAAGTGTAATAAAATTGATAATTCTTTGGTATTCCTCTAGCAGAGTGATGAGTGTGTTAGCCTTTGTCTTAACATTTTGACCCAATCTTTTGACTACGTGGAGTTTTTGTGAGGCACATAAGTCATTTGTTAGCTCAAAGATAATTTTCTTGAGTTTTCATTGGTCAGACATTACTTGGTCCTAGATTTCTTGACTGACCAACTCGAGACAAGTATCTTGGATAATATTTATAGCTTCATGAAGTTGAGCCTTCAACTTAATGTTCTTGGACTTAGATTTATCAACCTCCTTCTCTAGAGAGGTGGCCTTTTGTGAAACGGACTCCTAGAATGCCATAATGTCATATAATTACTTATTAAATTGTAGTATGGAAATATCTAATGATGCTTCCTACTAAATGGGGAATGATTCTAATGTTCCTAAAATAGCTAAAGGATTAGGTCATGGCATGGTTACAAGTGAAAGTGAATTGGTGGTGTGTCAAGTACCCATAGTTGCAAAATCCTATAGATAGAATCTTCTTAAAAGAAAGGCCAATTTTTTTCCCCTATTATAGCTATAGGTTTATCTTATGCTTGCTTTGGCTACTCTGACCCACCTAGTTATTGTAGTTTTGGCACTTGTTATTGCTATGTCATATCATTTTGTGTATTTTTCAATTGTTGCATAGTGTCTTCATCTTATTTTCTCTTGGCCTCCTCCATTTATTTCATGTTAAGATATTCCTTCATAACTTTATTTTTCTCCTATTCCTCCTCCTATATATTATATGCACCTTCTTCTTCCTTTCTTTATTCTTCAAGTGCAACAGTCTTATCTCCTTTGGCCTAAGCCTAATTCTATGCTTCTAAGTCAGCTTGTACCTCAGATGAAATTACTTAATGTTATTGTGTTTGAGTCTATTATTTTAGCGTGGCTTAATCTTAATCTTATTTCTTCTTCTTCTTCTTCATAGCTTCATTTGTTGCTATGTGAAAGTGGCATCCTACAAATATTTTCTTTCCTATGTTACTACATCTTGTTGTTTATCTTCTTTTGCCTTGGCCTTGGTAGTGAGATTAACCTCTTTATTCATCTACTCTTCATTTATCTTCTTTTGGTGCGCCTCTCACACCTGATTTTCTACATCGATATCTTATTATGTCTTATTAACCTCCTTGATAGCCTTTTATCATTTAGCCTTTATATCCTAGGCCTTTTTCATGACCTCAACTTCTTCAACTTGATGACATCCATATTGAGATTCTTATTGTTGGTCTTGCTCCTTCTAGCACTTTTTTTCTTCTTGATAAACTTGTCATTTGATTATGTGATTTGTATCCTCACATGAAGCTTGTTATTCTTAAGTTGTGGGCTAATCTAGCATGAGATATTTAGCCTCTATGGCCTGTTCTAAAGGTGTTGAATCACTTGGCTAGACCATAGAGATAGAGACAAATGCTTTCTTACACCCCAAGGTAATAAACTTACATTTGGATGGTGGTGAAGTTGAAGAAGAATAAATTTCCTCTATTTTAGCTATCCTACTAAATGTACATTCTTCTAGGGTATAGGAAACCCTAGCCTCTCATTGGGTTTTAGGTCTATGCACCAGAGACCCCTATGGACTTTTTGGTAGTGGCACAAATATGTTGATGATTGTAAAATTGGTATAAGGTTTTTGTTCAAATATTTGTGCCATTTTTTGCATTTATTCAACCTCTTTGCACATAGTGTCAGCAATAATAGATGTAGCTCATTGTATTAATTCTACCCAAAGAATTAGAGGGACCTTGTTCCACACTTAAACCATGTATATGTCCTTTAAGAAGAATAACTCCACCTACTCCTCATAGAATTCACATATCATATTTATGGCCATCACCTGGTAGACCTCCCATTTATCCATTCCCATTTAATGTAGGTCTTAGGAGCTTACAATCTAGGGCACCTTGGGGTCATCTAGCTAGGTTATGGTAGTCCTCATCTTGTGTTGTAATGGAAGTGATAGTGGTTATTCTATATAGTGATTATTATTTCATTTCTAATGTTTTGAGGTTGTGTATTCTAGTTATTGTTGCACTAGATATACTCCTTCACTAGGTGTTATGGCTTGGAGTGGTATCACATGCCTTTTGATTGGTAACCTCAGCCTATGCCATAGACATAATAAAAAAATATGGAAAGGGTTAAAATGGTGACCAAGGTAATTGATGAACATGAATGAAAACACATTTGAAGAGTAAAATGACAACATCATGTTATCCTAGGTACTGCACGACATCTGACAACACTCATGGATGTGTAGAAATCAGATTTAAATAATCCTCGCATCATGTCTTTAATTTTACCTCATGAGTTAGGGTGTCATGCTAAGGTGTCCAAATCAAGTTTTAAATTTACTATGTTAGCCAATAGTCAGTGTCTAGGTGTACCACTCCTTCAGGGGACTTCTATTAGGTGAAATAGAGTAGAAAGATGAGAAAATGGTACTAGAGGGTCTAGTTGGAAGTAATGTAACACTTATCAATATTTTTAAGTAAATCTTATACAAAATATTTTATACAATTAAACTATTTAGTGTGGTGGATCATGAGATGTGCAATGCTAACCACTCCTTTGGGAATTTGCTTTATAGACTTGGTGGTCTACCAAAATCTCCATGTGATGCACTTGACCAAGATGAACACTAGTTCATCTTTGATTTATTTAATTGGTATTCCTCTATACCCTTAAACATATAAGTCTCTAACCTCCTAAAGGATAGGAGGCATTCTGCTCTTATAGGGAGAAATAAAATAAGCCTGTGTAGACATGCCCAAAGCTCATGCCATTACTTCTATGTTGATGATTATAATGGTATCAGAGCTAATATAAATTTTACCATCATTATAGTGGCTGAGTAGGATTTGCACAATCACCCCAAAAATTCTAAAGGTAGGCATCCAAAGTAAGTGTTTGATGTCTGGATTCTAGAATCTATGTGGGGCTATAAGAGCAAGTGGTTGTACAACATCTATGGGATCTAGTTAGAAGAGTTTTTACTCTACCACTAAGAGGTAATAACATGGCTCAGGATCAATATATTTAGTTTGTTAAAGTGCAAGATTGACACCCATTTCTTCCCTCTGAGCATTGGTTAAGTTTCATATGAGTTGTGAACGATCTATGGTATCTGAATACTTTTAAATGAGAAACATTTTTCCTTGTATGCTATAGAAATTGGTTTGACTTTGGAACTTTAGCTCATAAAATAGTTTCAAGAATTAAATGTAGACTTGGTTCATAACCTTATGAGTTTATATATTTTATGCCTATTGGTTTCCACCTAAATGTCATACTGAGTTATCCCTTTGATAACAATATGAATTTTGATGTGGTAAATCTTATCTAATTCATAAATTAAGGTAGTTAGTCATTAGTATTAAGATATTCCATTATATTATTTTATGCTCGTACTAGAGTACAAATGGATGATGTTGACTAACCACTAATTTGGTGAATATTAGATCAATTAAACCTTGCCTCTAGCATTAACTAATTGGGGATGACTATTATATGGCTATGATATTTTTTGGTGTGACTTGACTGTAAAATTCCAAGACATAATCACTTTCTTTCATTTTTGTTGACATCAATAATGGTCCATCTCAATTATTCTACACATGGGTGTTACACACTATACTTGTTATCCTAGTTCCAAAATCTATTGAAGAGATCACTTACACACATGTATAAAAATAAAAATAAACATAAAAAAAAAATATAGAAATGGGAAATCCTAATCTACTTGATGCTACTCAACACCTACTCATTTTTCAGAAAGAGATCAATTAAGATTATTGGTGGTAGGGATTAAGCCTATAACCATTCACCTACCTTGGCAAAATGGTTCCCTATAAATCAATAAAAATACCAGTTGCTTGGTTTGGTATTTGAATTATACCATAAGGCTCTTTCTACCTAATCTATAATTTACTCAATAATGCTTTGAAGTGACTATCATATAACAAAACTAGTTAATATTTTTGAAATTATTTATGTCATAGGTTCTTATTGTGCCATGTTTTTTAGCACTAATTGTGAACTTCCTTCATCCAATATTCTCTGCATCAATACTCATCCATCCTATTCAATTCAAAAATCTTATTTGTGAGAGACTCACGATCCCGTAATCTCATAACCATTACAATGCACAAACTGGGTGCCAAGTATTCCATAGACATTACTAATTCAAGTCTATAAACTAACTAAAATGGAGTAAATCCTCTATCCCTATTATAGTGCATTGGATAGGCCCAAAGGATTGTAGGAATGCAATGCTCCCAATTATCCCTCTTAATATCATAGATCTTTGTCAACATCTTTCCTAACACTTTGGCTATTAGCTTACAGATGGTACGTATTAATTTTATTATCAGAAATCATGACCTCTTCAATAAGAGTTTTGATATTATTATTTAGGAATTATATCACTCGGTCATTGATGAGATTGATGGGTAATCCAAACCTTGTGATGATATACTCATAATGTAACTTTACTTCATCCTTCGACCCATAGTTGGGTATCACAATAACTTCAACCCATTTGGTAAATTAATTTATCATGGTGATAATATACCATGCTTTGATGCATTTACTCAAAGGATTGATCGGTCCTACAAAATCAAACCCCCACTGTTCAAAAGCTTGTTCTCATTTAAAAGGGTATAAATTTATGAAGGTCCTTTTTGCATGCTCTTACGACCCTTTTAGACACCTTTTTGTTCATTTCCAATCATCCAAAACCTTCTGAATGGTCATTCCACCTTAACCAAATAGTATTCCCCATCTAAATATTTTTCCCCTAGGTCATGAGTCTATAGGATAGGAGGACCCCATTTAGACTATAGTGCCCCATAGAAAAGTGTCCCATTTTTTGTAGTCCTGCACATTTTCACTTTGAGAACCAACAATCATTTTGATCTAGTATTTATCCTTAATTAGGTTGGTCTATCATGAATACATCTTACCCATGACCAAATTTCCCCTATAAAATCCCATTCAAATCTCATTTATAGAGGAGGTGAACAAACTTACAAATCTAGCAAGAATATAAACAAAACACTAATGAAAATTTCCCTATTCTTTGCACACAGTCACACAACACAACTCTAAACCTACTTAAATCCTCATACCAATCCCTAGCCATCTCAAACACTATGACTTTGGCATTTTCATCCACACCACACTATTGCACAGAGCACACTAGGTGGGAGAACTATATATGACTTGATTTCTCTTTGGAGTATTGGTATGTAAGAAGCATGCCCACATAAGGGGTGTGGATTACATGTTTAGTGCATATTTCACACTAACCCCCCTCTTTCTCAAGTGACTCAAATGTTGTTTTATCAAACATGATGTAGGGTTAGGGTTTGAAGATAAAATTAGCTCCACAACAAGTTCTGTCGATGACCAATGCTTGATTTTTCATAAGCATCCTCAAATAGGCACAATTTAACTACCCAAAAAGTCTTAGGTCTCTATGATCAGTTTGGATAATAGTGATAGGAATGGAAAACAATTCCAAACACCAAAGCATCCACTTTTTGGTGTTCCTATCCTTTCACCTGATGAAAGTAATATTTAGGTTTATGACACCTTCCCAGTCTTACACAACCATTTTCAAGTTATGTATCAATCATCTCAGTCTATTTTCTAGCTATGTTTTATTTTTTCTTATTTATTGTTAATATTAGAAATGTGAAAAAGACAAACAATTACAAAAATTATGACTATATTTATTGCTATATTATGTACTAATTTATTAATCTAAACCCTTAACTAAAATAGGAATAAAAATCCATTATTCCAAAAATAATTTAAATCATTTGGTGAACCTGACTTACTTCATTTGCACACATAAAACCTATAAACCCTAGGGAAAATTCCTTAATATTTTTAGCAATATTCTTTTGATTTTCCCTACATATATAAATCAAAATTTCATTCTAAATTTTTAAAATTCACCATAGTAATTTTAAAATTCATTTCTTTCAAACCCTAGTTAAATATACTAAGTCCCTATGTTTTTGAAGGTATCACCTTACATGTTGGTGAGATTCATATCCTTTTTATGCATATTCTAGTTTCTTATTTTTAGGACTTTACATTTATTTTATTCAGTACTTTCCTTCCATCACATTTTTATTATTACAACTTATTAAAAAAAATCAATCCACATTCCGTTTGTTTTCGTAATTTCATAATGGCCCAATATACTGACTTTGATGAAACTAATAAGAGGAAACTTCAAGACCTTTTAGCTAAAAATATTGATGTGAAATATTATATACTTAAAATAATATAAGAAGAAAAACAAAAATAAAATAAATGTCAACCACCTTAAACCATAGAAAAACTAGTTGCAAATGACACTATGGGTCCAACTATGTCTCAACAACCCCATATAACATCCCAACCTTCATATGTGGCACCACCAATTATGGCTAGTATATATTCACCTCTTGATGTAGATACAGTTGTAAAAGAGATCAAATCTCTTCAATCCAAGGTGATACATCTTGAGTAAGGTTCCTCTAGACCAACACAAGCTTTGGACTCTTTTGCTAGACTTAATACACCCTTACCACAAGGTTTTATTCAACTTAAGCTCACTTTATATGATGGAAAGGGTGATCTAAAGACACAATTGAGATATTTTCACGTAGCATGCTTGGACTATGTGCTAAATGACTGGTTACCAGCTAATCTATTTCCATAAAGTTTAAAGGATTATGCTCTATAGTGGTTCTACAGTCTACTGAATCAGTTGGTCAAAGTATTTAATCCTTTAGTTGACATCTACCTAGCTCATTTAAGCATTAACATATATGAAAAGGTTTCTTATTCCTAAGTTAAATAATAGAAACAAAGGTCAAATGAGTATCTCATAGATTATGTTCTTAGACATAAGACTATCATGTGTAAAATGACCAGCCCCATGGTTGATCAAGAATTACAAGATCTCTTCAAACAAAGTCTTATGATAGCTTTACATGAGTTAATAATGTTCAAAAATTTTTCTTCCTTCACTGAGTTATGTCATCACTAAAGGAAATGGAATTCAAATTACTTTCAATGGGAAAACTCAAGCACACAAACATATAAGAAACTATAAACAAGATTAATTGTAAAGTCCCATATAAATTAAAGGTTAATGATAACAAAAGTCAAAATCAACCTAAAGTTAATGTGGATTTAGATCCCCCTTTGCAGGTGGTTTTATCATTGCCTCCTCAGTGAGCCTTTACCAATCTACTAGTACATCCAACTAGAGTCTTACAGTAGCGATTAAAATGTAATGTCCTATCTCTCCCTCCTATTTTGGAAGTTGATACGACACAACTTATTACACATGGATCTGATCAGAATGTATTCTATTATTTTCAAGGGCACCAAGCCATATAATGAATAGATGCATTAGTTTTCAACACAAGATACATGACTTTATATATGGCAACCTTATTGATCTTAGCACTCTAGTTGAGCTTCCTCATGTAAAATAAACATAGGACAAGGCTCTAAAATTTTTCATTTATCCTTTCCCACAACATTCTAAATAAGAGACAGGGGGCACATCAAGTGTTCACCATGCATATCATGCATAGCCTCCACTAGCTACACACTAGGCACCTTCAGTTGAGTCTCATATTTTGAGCAACATGATTGGTGTGTATAATTCTAGAGTTTTATCTAAACCTTCAATCTCCTTCTCAGAGTAGGAGATAGTTGGGGATGATTCAGATTACTATCCACTCTTTATTAGAGCCTACATTGATCACCATCCCATTCATAGTGTTCACATAGACAATGGATTTAGTGTGAACATGTGCACTATGACATTACTTCAACATTTGGGATATTTAGAGTAGGATATCACCCTAATGGACACAGTTATTAGTGGATTTAGTGGACACATATAGAATTCATTAGGCTAGATTATATAGGTTGGTTCAACACATGTGGCCATAACATTTACTATTGTTCTCAATGCAAGATTCTTTGACATGTTACTTCTTGATTTGAGTAGCTATATGTGGTTTCATTTCTTAGTTCCCATTTTGTTACTTATGTGTGCATTAGGACATTTTCCAATGTCCTTTGCTTGTACTCGTATATGTTCTTGTGGCCCTCATGCCAATCTTTATTGTTTGAAATTGTATGTGTATTTAGGAATTTAAACATGCCTTGTATGCTTGTTTTCCTAATTTGAGTGACATGTGCCCATGTATTTTTCTTATTTCCCCTTTATCCTCTTTTATATGCTTCTTGTTTCTTACCTTAAATGCATGTTTTCTTGATTGCTTCTCAGTTGTTTACAATGCCATGATCCACATCATGCATTATATTTCTTTCTTAGATTCCATGATGGAAATCATGATCCATCCCTCATTGATAACTAATCATATTTATAGTTTAAATTTAGTAGATTGTACATGCCATTACATTGATACATCTATCTAGGCATACCCATGTTCATCTAACAATCTCCAACATAAACCATGATATATCTTAAGACATATTTTGATCATCATTACTATATCATATATTTTGTATCATAACACACTTGTATGGATATTTATTATGAGGGTATTCATTATAGGGTCCTCATTCCTACCCTCAGAAGAGGCGGTAATAAATAGGGTTTATGTCATAGAGGTGAAAACCCTCTACTAGTCAAAATTAGTTTTTTTAACACTCAAAACAACAATCAAAATTAAAAACACATATAATAGATCAAAAAAATAGGGATTAACATATAATAGTCATCTCAAATAATATAGGACAAGAGTGCCCCATTTAGACTACAATGCCCTATAGTAAAGTGTCTACTTCTTGGCACTCCTGTCCAAATAGCCAAAAACCTAAAATTTTTAGAAATAGATAGAAAGGTAAGGTCAATTATAGTTTTTTAAGCTATAATATAGTTTAGATTGGATAGTTTAATTATATTTTTACTTATATTATATAGATATAGGGGCATCATGCACAACATGATGGATCTCACTTGTAGTTTAGACTAGACAGTTGGTGTAACTTCCAAATCAAAATCCATCTTATAGACACTAGTGATTTGGGGCAATGTGAATGGCACATTTGCCTTATTTTATTTATATTTAATTGTATTACCTATGTATACTTAATAGTTTCATGTCTTATTCCATCTATAGATGGTTGGCATAATTTTAAAGTGGATTTCATATAATCCTAGTACTCAATTTTGAAATAGATTTCATACAAGCCTAATTTCCACCTTTTGGAGTGGCCAATATTGGCCTAGTTATTAGTAAACATTCAGCTATCCATGCCACATTGCTTGATTATAGAGAATTCATGGGCTTCATAACCCATCTCATATGTCACACATTCATTCTGGTACTAGTTCATAGTTCACACTTAGTGGGAAATGATGGATCCAAAGGAATAGCTAGCCTTTGTATTCTTGAGTGACCTACTTAGAGTGATTAGAGACACAATCCAAACATTATTAATAGATGCATGATCATATAGACTGATTACATAGTGGCCAATTTTGGATCCAAAGGGCCAGCCTTTGTATTCTTGAGTCACCTTCATGGAATTGAGCACTCAGCTCCATTTATGATACTAATCTTAGTACATCACATACCCGACATCACTCAACATCACTTAATATAACAACACATTTATGCTTCATGCTATGCTCTCTCTATGCACACTCAACATCACACATCTTCATGGGCTTCACCCTTGTAGGTAAATTTAGGTATGCTTTCTATTTTTCCTTTATCTTAGTATTTAACTTTGTTGCATCATTAGAATAAGGGGGGGAATGTAGTCATATAAAATTTATAGATTGGTATTTTGAGTGTGGCTTGTGATACCCCATCCATAGCTCCTTTTTTAATGCTCTTGTGATCCTTCTAGACACCTCTTTTCTCATTACCGATAATATGAAACCTTCTAAATAGTCATTCCACCTCAGCCAAATAGTATTCCCTATGCCAAGCCTATTCCCCTAGGTCCCAAGCCTATAGGATAGGAGCACTCCATTTGTACTATAGCACCCCATAGAGAAGTGTCCCATTTTTAGAGGTCCTTCCCATTTACACTTTAAGCCCCAACAGTCATTTTTATCTAGTCCTTATCCTTAATTATGTCAGCCTAACACAAATACATCTCACCCATGACCAATTAATCCCTATAAAATCTCACTCAAAGTTCATTTATAGAGGAGGTGACCAAACTTACAAATCAAGAAAGAATATGAACAAAGAACTAAGGCAAACCTTCCCATTTTTTGCATGTAGTCACCCAACATAGTTGCAAACCTACTCAAATCCTCATACTAGTCCCTAACTACATCAAACACTATCAATTTGGCATTTTCATCCACATCACACTATTGCTCAAGGCACACTAGATGAGAGGACTACATATGACTTGATCCCTCTTTGTATATGTAGGTTGTGTGCCCACACAAGGGGTGTGGATTACACATTTAGTACATATTTCACACTAACCCCCCTCTTTCTCAAGTGACTCAAATGTCATTTTATTAAGCATGATAAAGTATTAAGGTTTGAAAAAAAATCAGCTCTACATTGAGTTTCATCGATGACCAACACTTGATTTTTTAGAGGCACACTCACATAGGCACAGTGAAACTACACAAATAGTTTTAGATCTATGTGATCAATTTACACAATAGTGGCAGGAATAGACAATAGTGTTAGAAACCAAAGTGTCCACTTTTTAACACTCTTATCTTTTCACCCAATAAAAATCTAAATTTAGGTTTATGACACCTTCCCTATCTTACACAACCATTTTAACCTTTGTATCAGTCATATTAGTCTATTTTCTAGCCAAGTTATATTTATTCTTATTTATTTCTATTTCTAAAAAGGTGAAAAATAAAAATAGTTGAAAAAATTAGGACTATATTTATAGCTATATTTTATATTGATTTATTAGTCTAGACCCTTAACTAAAATAATAATAAAACTCTGTTATTCCCAAAATAAGTTATATCAATTTACATAGAAAACACTACAATGGGGATGAAATGGATGCATATCCCTTGATAAAATTTTGATAGTAATTTTTGTGGCCCAAAATGGATCACACTTCTATAGAGATGACTAGTTAAGGTATACTAAGAATGAGTGTAATTTTGGCCTTATCTACCAAAATCCCTTAACTTCACGGCACATGATCTAGCATGACACCAAAAAGTGTAAAAAATAAATATTTTTTCAAATTTATGGAAATGGATAGATCTCAACAACATTCTAACATGAGGCACAACTTGGACAAGTTTTCATTAAACAAAGAGAATATTGACCAATCATCTACATATACTTCCTTAAATTCATGAATGAAATCTTTAAGCACAGTAACCACTACTCTATAAAAAAATTTAAGTGCATTATTGAGGCCAAAAGGCATTCCCTTGTATGCAAAGGATCCCCATTCTATGTTAAAAGCTTTTTTACCTATATCCTTGTCTATGATGGGTATTTGATGATATCCACTTAACCCATCAGTGAATGAGTAAACTTCATGACCTAAAAAAGACTATAAAACTTCAACTATGAAGGGAATTGAAAATGGATCATTCACACATGCATCATTCAAAATTAAATATTCACCATATACTTTGATATCCCATATTTTATTAAGTTTCACTACCATGGGACTAACCTAATATACCTTCTTTTTGAGAGAGATTATACCTGCTTCTTACATTCTATCCAATTTAGCCTTCACTTGCAACTTCATGTTTGTATTCAACTTATATGGAATTTTATTGATGAGTCATGTGCACTCCTTGAATTCAATATGCATTTTAGCTAGGTAAGGATATACTCCTTTGACTTCTAAAATTTTTGTGTGAAACACATATTGATAATCTCATAGTATTTTTATAGCTTCTAAAACTTTGGATTCAGTCCAATAATCACCTATATGTTCTAATTTAGGAATTTCCATGCTTTTGATGTTTTCCACATGCATTTTAATAAGTTTTTAATATATCTTGTACTTTTCATTAGTAATACATTCATCCAACATTCTTTGCCCTTCCTACTTTGTAATTTGTATGTTGTGCAACTTCTCTTCTTTAGTGGGTTCTACGACTGAATCCTCTAATGGTTCTACTATCGATTCAAGTTCAAACAAATTATTCAGATTGATTTCACCATAAGTATCCAAATATTCATTTTTATCCTCTTCATTCTATACTTGGTGTAATGATTTCATAAGATATTGTTATTCTATCTTAGTAACTTTATGTTTTTTTAGTGTTGTATTTAGATCATAGTTTACATTCATCTATGTAGTAGACTAAACCATGGTGCTTAAATCCTTTGATCACCCAGGGCATAGGAAATGTTTGATTTTAATTATCACATTATAGAATATGGGATTCTCATCTTCAAACACAAAAGTTTGGATGAAGTCACTTTGTACTTACACCTAATTTTTTATCTCCTGCCTACATTCTTGATACATATACCAAGCTGATGGTAAAGGGCCAAGTGTCTAATGAGAGATATGAACCTAGTACTTGGGTGTCACATGTTCATTAGTCTACACCTCAACAAATTTATGGATATTGATTTCAAGGCACTCACCTTCTTGAAATTAAGGCCAACTACTTTTGATTACCTATGGTAGTTAAAATTTGCTAATCATAAGTTCTCATGCATCATTTGAATCAAGTTGATCATCTCTATGAATTGTCCACAATGTCACTATAACTCCCTTCAAATTGTAATTCAAGGAACAAATCATTGACTAATCATAGGCACATAAAATTTTAGGTGTAGAATTAATTAATTGATGTCCTTAGTTTCATAATATGAAGGAATTTATTCTTCCATGGTGAAGACCCTTCTCACAGGCTGAATTTTATGATCACCATGAGCCTAGTTTAGTAGATGCATATCTGAGTGTCCACTTATAGACAAAGATATTTCTAAAGGTAAAGTGCCTTCTCTATTTGAATCTATATAATACTACATATTATCATCTACATGATAAAGAAAATCAAATTTTGAGCGAGTAGGGTATTTAGCATACATGGATGCACAATATTCTATGACAAATTGAGGTGACGATGGCTAAGTAACTACAAGTTTAAGCTTCCATTTTTAGAGGTCTTCAAATATTAGGTGAGTAAATACTACACCTGAGGTTTATTATTCTCATACAATAAATTTCACTCAACAGTGCATAGAGATTTTGCATTCTCCTTAGAGTTTACCTTCATCCAATTGGTTTCTTGTATGACATACAAATAGTCTAGTTCAGCTAGAATTATGTAGGGTTTATGTGCATTATGTAAATGAATGACTGAAATGTTATCTCCTTGATGCACCTCTAACTAATATTACATAGTATTGATAGTCATCTGACCATCATATGCCCCCTTATTGACAATCAATGTAGGGTAATGAGTTTATGTTGTATTTATAGTGATGACTTCAAATTTACCTCATAGGATCAATTTTATGACTTTGATCTCTAACCAACCTATTGATTCAACTCTTCCATAGTCTACTAATATTAGAGTCACTATAATTTAACTTAAAACTGGCCATCTAATCACCTCTCATATAGACTTGGGGATCATGCTAACCATGCTACCAAAATCAAAGGCAACATTTGGAATTTCATATCCTTCAAGATCAATGTTGATTCATTTATCTAAATCCCATATATTCTTTGTTTTTGCATACCAAAAATGTTTTTATGTATTCTATTTCCCTCAATGTGCACACTCTAGTAAATTTTGTATTTAGTTTGTGCTATTCTAAGAAATGTATTCATTGTGCAGTGTACTTAACAACTTCAATAAATCTGTCAGCATAATAACAACTCCATCTTAACACATAATGCACACAATATGACCATACATTTGGGCATATATTACTGCAACATCTCCTTTAGTAGTGTTTTGGTGTTGAATATTTTTCAACATATGCATAGCTTCATACATGAACCCCTTTTCTATAGTTGGGTTTGGGTGTTTATCCTATTTTGATTTTTGGATTCCATGGTCCTAAACAATTTTTGGAGGAGGCAATCCTCTCTATGTGTTGGTGTCTTATAATACCATTTAGAAATTTATCCTCCTTAGGTTGCACATTCACCATGTTAAAATTCTTGAAAGTCTTTTCCTCTCTTTCCTTTTCCAAAATAGGATAGTCTTTTATGACATTCTACTTATATACCCCACAGTATGTATAGTAAGATTGTCTTTGGGGATTCAAAGGGAAATTTCATTACACATGATTAAACTCTCCACATAAGTAAAATTTCAAAGGAAGGTGTTGGTAATTATTTATAGTAATATATTTTTAACCTCCAATATATTCACCCCTAGATCCTCCTTTATTTGATTGATAATCTCAACTATAACATCCCTATTATTGCATTATATTCCAATTCTAATGTTTCTTGGTATTATCTCTAATCTCAAATTATTGTTCGATAACTTATGGAGTCTATCTAGGTTTTTTATATTTCATCATTTTTCAAATCACAAAGTGTTAAGTAATGGTATTGTGGTGATGGTCATGTATAACATGATAAAGGAGAGGTCTATCTAGTGAGACCTTGAGGCTAGTATTAAGGTAAATAGGGAATCCATTATAAACCTACTTGGTTTGCATAACTCTTATCGACCTCTTACCCTAGAATCATCTACTTTACTAAGGACACTTACTGAACATAGCATTAAATAAATTATTTGTGATATATTATTTGAGATCCTTTAAGGCCCAATAATTATTTTTAGCATGATTGTGTGATTTATAAAAATTTAAATAGAAAATTTATGGGATTTTAGCATACTATTTCAAGAAATGGAACTGTGTTATTGCATTTCCTACTACTCTACATATTTCACATAAGTCTATTTTAATCTTAGTACAATCATTCCTATGTTGACCTTCTTTCCCACACTCCATGAAACATGGATTTAACTTAGGTTTATCTACTTCATGATATTATTCCATCCTCTTCATAAAATCTTGTAATGTATTTTTAATCTTAGAACCCATTTCAAGAGCTTCCCCATAGTATTCAATTTGCTCCATCAGAAGAGAAGCTGCTCTAGCACCTTCCTTATTATCATATGACATCTATGTTATAACAAACCTAATCTTGGAGCATAGTCATTCGACAAACCATGTAACTTTATCTTTATCTTCCAAGGAAAACTCCACCTTATTCATAACATCTGAGAAATTGTGATCATAATCATAGATTGATTCTCTTGAATTATACTTAATCTCCTTTAAGTTTTGAATAGTCTAACTTGTACATTTTTTGATTATATATTCTATGATGAACCACTCCTTCGCCTATTATAGATTTTCCTGAGTGATAGCTCTATGGTATATAAATTCATGTCATCTTCCATTCAATACCTTTATTAATTCACACTTCTTTATATCTTCATCAGTAACACCTTTAGCTTTCCATCTCATCTCACATGTTAGTAAGTACTATTCGGGGTCTACATAACATTCATATGTCATCAGATTAATAAATGCTCCTAAAACACCCATACTATAGACTAGTGTTGAGGGAATCTATTTCACATCTATTACAGTGGGAGCCTACATTCTATGCAATTCTAATTGTATATTAAAAATATTTACTTATACACTAAGTGAGTTTGTTGGCACACTCTACTTTTCTATATTTCTTGCTTTTATCTGCTTGGTTTCAATGAATCTTGTGGCCTTCAAATCCTTAAAAATTGATGATATTTCAATTTTAGTACCACATCAATATACTTGTTCTAAAAATGGACCTTCCTAACTAATTTTTTTCTATTATTATGCTTTAAAACTTTTAATAAAATATAAAAAATTGGGTTGTGGGGACATGTAATCTTCCAATGAATAATTATTTCTTGTGAATTATTAGATTTCCATAATTGAACCTATGATTACTATATGAAATTATCCTTCTTTTTTGATTAATACTTCATGTCCTTATTTTGATAATACCCATTATTATAGCTACACACTACATCTATCATATAACTAATCTACCTCTATACTATTCTCATCTTCATCTTCAAACATCTCTTCTTCCTCTCATTCTTTATTACTTCTTTCTTTATCTAAAAATTCATCTTCTTATTTTATCTCATATTCCTTCATCATTCATTCTTCATCTCTTTCTTCTCATTCATCACATCTTCCTACTATTTTATCTATTTTAATGCTACTTTTAACTCTACTCATAGCTACCTAGGTATTTTTCTATTTACTCCATCTATTTTGTTATCACAACTCAAATTCTAAATCTAGACTCTTATTTTAACTCTTCTTCCCTCGTGTATCCATTATAGATTTAGGTAAAAGCCTTACCTACTCATCTAATCATTATTATGTCATGTTGCATACACCCTGATACACCTAAAGTGACAAATCCATATTGGTTGGAGTAGGAACCATGACCTTGTCCACAACTAACATCTTCACTAGGATAGGTAGTCACTACATAAATTTCCCTTGAATTCTTATTATGAACAAGTATTTTGTAGCTTTGAAAAATATGTATCCTTATACTACAAACTCAGTTATATATCCATATACTATAGTATCAACCCAATGATCTATTGATGTTGTCTAGTTAGTTTTTAATCTCTACAACTAGTCTATCTTTTATTCAATATAGATTATAGTTTCTTCCATATTTGGGTTAAATTAATAATATTCCAATTTTTCTAACTAGTGATCTATCAATTCAGGCAAATTATACTAGGAAATTTTGTAAAAATCTTCATAAAAATGTTCTTGAATTATCTCCTAAATGATAACACTGGTCCTTTTTATTATTCTTCTATGAAATTACATATCCTTTGGTCGAACCATATCTCAATATCTCTCTACCCTAGCAACCATATTAGCATAATTTTTGAACCATATCTCAATATATCTCTACTCTGGTAATCATCTTAGGATAATTTCCTCCAAAAATGAGTTTTGACACTCACTACACCATTATTAGCATAGTCTCTTGAAGCATTAGAAAATGCTAAAGATGAGCATAGTTATGAGATACTACATGTGTATAGAATAGTTTATTATTTCATGAAAAGAATTTTGACAACACAAATATAATAAGCATTAGTTATTCTATGTTATGATGAAACTAATAACAACTAATGTTACATAGACTAAAATATTGCATTTAGAATAGTTTAGATACAAAGTAACCAAAACATTACACATGAGAACACATGCAAGGACCACAATAAGAAATCACATAGGAAACCATAACCATATAGTCTCTATTGATATCTTCTAAAAATTGGAACCCCTTCCTCTTACAAATAAATTTATATATAGATGTTTGTAGTCTAGGATTGTTCATCTTCTTCTTGTACTTGGTGCCAAAAGTGGAGTATCTTCATATTATAGTCTATTACAAGTCATGAATATAAGACAAATATCTTGCACAACTTTACAATCCTTGTTCTTCTACCAACACTACCTTTTTCATAGATTCATTAGATATGATACTCATGTTTGTAGATAAAATGATAAGTCTATTCAAAGACTTCCTTAGAACCCAAAATAAAAAAAAATAGACCTATTCTTAGGGAATTCTAATGCAAGTATTCAATCTCAATCAACTAGTCCCATAACACCTAATAATATTAACTTGGGAATTTACTAAAAACCATTTATATTCAACCAAAAATACATTGTCCATGACCAACCAAAGGGTATCCAAACTAACCAAGCCCCACTGGTCGGTACTCATGATGCCAAGGCCCTCTACCTATGGCATAATCAACCCCAATGTCTCTCCCTAATTAACACCACAAGGAAAAATATCCATGATAGTAGTTGTGGAACTTGAAACTAAAGAATATGGAAACATTATTACTCCCACAAGAGAATATCAGTCCATAACCCATTACATGATGAATGTATTAGAGATTGACACTAATCACATACCTATGGAGAGCTATGATCTAATTTTTTATCTCACAAAGACATTCCCCCATATATATTTCCTATATATGATTAAAAATTCTCATACTGATTATTAAAAATTATTCAATTCCTTAGGATTGGGCCCTTTATTCAATGCCACACCTCTAATACAAACTCAATTCAATAATATTGATCTAGATATGTTCCGATGTACAAACAAATTAAGATACATTGGTTACATTTTCCACCTATAGATCCTTCCCCAAAATTCATAAATGGTTAGGAAGGGAGATATAACCTTGTATATGCAAGTATGGATCTATAAAAACTATGAAAAATGAATAATGGTTGATGATGACTTCACTATAAACATAGTCCCCTTTTCATTATCATATAAGCATTGATATGAAGAAACTAATTTATCCACTACTAGGAACACTTTACAAGGTTACATTATCCTTATTTTTATCTCAATAGGAACCATCATACTTATAATAATTCTTGGTCCCAATACCATGTTGAGATAATTTTACGTGATTGATAAATATACAAATTACAACATTGTCTTAGACAGACTTTGGATCCACATGATGAAGGCAATCCTTTTACCCTATTCTAATAAATATGGTCCCTCCACTTATGGAAATAATTTCTTGCTTAAGTATACCCTTATCCCTTTGATGAAATTTAAATGACCATGCGTAAATAACTAGGCCTATACATTGATTAACACTTGCCTATGAATGGTGTGGTAAAACCCCCATAACTAGTTGAAGATAAAAACTCCATAGAAACCAATTTATTTATCTGAAAGAGGGTTGTTAAAATTTCGAAGCTCTCACCAAATTACAAACTAGATGAATAGGAAGTTAAAATAATAGAAAAAGTGAGTAAAGAAACTGTCATGATAGGGTCAGTCATCTCAACCAAGTCTATGATCAAAATTATCAATATTGTGGAAATAAAAAAATGAATAAAACTTTGATTTGCTCCTTCTAGTATAAGAAATTATACATATCACATGCCTCTTTACTTAGAGGCTCTTAATTTTAGCATTAAAATCCACCATATTGACATGATATAACTCTTGGGGCATGAAAACAAGCCCCAAAAATAACTTGATGATCCATATCTTTAACATAGTCACCCAATGCCCTATCACATAAGGAAAAGTGGTAGTTTATATCATAGGTTAGACTTTAGGATATATAATTAAACCATTCATCTTCCCCTAAAAAATTTATAACTTGTGGGAGGATTCATACATTAATAATAGGCAACATAAAAATTAACATCAATCCTAGTGATTATAAAAAATCCATAATGTTGGGTTCTATCTCCCTCTTAAAAGATAAGAATACCATAGATAAATACTCAGTAAGTTCCCACAATGTTTTCCTGAAAAGGACACAATGGAAAATATAAAGTTAACCATGTCTTAAAAATAGTATTTTGATCTACATTAATATGACTAAAAACCTCTTATAAAAGAAAGAGACTTTATAAAATAACCCATTGAGTGCCCAGAAGCTTTGGTCTTCTATTATCCACATATTACGACCATAAGAATAGAGTTAATCATGCATTATCAATGATATTATGATCTTCCAAATTATGTACAAGTACCCTATATAGGTAGGTGAACTTTTCCTTTAACTCGACACTCAAATTGAAAAAAATAAAAGAAAAGGTATAAATTTTAGACATAACTTGTTTGGCCCTTACTTAGTGACTAAATATTTTCAAACTAGACCCTATTGGTTATGAAATTTAGAGGGTGAGGAGTTTGGTGAATCTATGAACACTTTTCACCTAAAATATTTATACAAATATTCATTGTATTTTTTATTTCCCTTATTACATTTAAGTTTCCATTTTTTGTGTGTTATCTTGCATATAAAATGTCATGATTGGTGATTATTTATTTTTCAATTTACATAGCACAAACTTTAAAACTATTACTTATTATCTCATTTAAATTTTTGTGTCACCCTATTATCCCATATAAAAATTTCTAAAGCTTATAGTTAAATTGGATCCTACCTTAGTTCATTCAAGAGGTGTATACCTCTCTTTTCATAAAACTTATTGGGAAGCTTAGGAAAGACTACCCTATAGACTAGTCTAGAAGTTTTCGTATGATAAAGTCTCCTCTTATAGTTCCCTCTAAGTATAAAACATTATCATTCCAAAAAAAAAGGTAACCTTAATTACCTATATTGGTATTTGGTGACAATCCATTACATTGTAATAGTTGCATGTGGATAGGATTTTGGGGTAGGGGCATTACATAATGTGTGTGTGTGTGTGTGTGTGTGTGTGTGTGTTATTAATTTATGAATTCAAAAAAAAGTATATTTTCCCATTTTTTCATAAGGATTAAGTGACCTTCCTTTTCAATAAAAAAATTGTGTTTGTGTGTGTGTGTGTGTGTGTGTGTGTGTGTGTGTGTGTGTGTGTGTGTGTGTGTGTGTGTGTGTGTGTGTGTGTGTGTGTGTGTGTGTGTGTGTGTGTGTGTGTGTGTGTGTGTGTGTGTGTGTGTGTGTGTGTGTGTGTGTGTGTGTGTGTGTGTGTGAATTTTATACACATAATTGTTACAAAAATAATTCATCTACGTAAAGGGAAAGTGATTCAAACATCTCAAAAAAAATGTGTATGTGTATACATTTTTTATGGTGTCCATAGGATCCTAACCTCCTCTTGATTTAGTCACCTCCTATAAATTCTTAATCTGAGACTCCAATAGATATATATACCTCTATGGGTGAGTGATTTTCAAAGATGTGTGATAAATGAGGGAAAAACCATATTATGCCTAATTATCCAAATAGGTAGTTATGCATCAAACAATAATTGGTTCGTAGTCTACCTAGTCCCCCAATCTAATTTATGCAATTTATTTTAATAATTAATGGATGTAAGAGAATTTTTAATGAATTTTAATAAATTGGGACAAAAACACAAAATCATTTCTCATAACTAACATTCTCCTGAATATTTGCACCACTAAATGCTATATTCATGATATCCTTTATGTGTTCATCAATTCAGCCACATTCTAGCTCAATTTCATGACCATCAACCTAAAGATCAAAAATGTATACACCTAATTTATACAATGGCTTATGTTCTAGGCATGTTATGAATATATAGTCTTTCAAAACTATATTTTATGATTTAAAAACTTTATGATTTTATCATTTTATTTTCTAAACTTATGGTTTATAAATTTTGGATACTATTTATGTTGATTTAATTCTATTTTAGTCCAAAAAATAACAAAATTTCATGGTTTTTCCTTTCCATATCATGTTTATATGTTATTTTTTATTTTGGAAGTACACAATACTTGGCACTAGATTCAATTCCATGATGGGGTGTTTTAGGTAGTATAATCATCCTCACATAAATGGTAAGTACTTTTATTGATGATTTGATTAAGTAATATGATTTCCACATTCGTTAATTTATATTTGATTCATGTATTTTTTTTGTAGGTTGCACGGAGTTTTGGCTAGCTTCACTGTACCCCCAAGGTTAGTAAGGTAAGTATATCTAACCCTCTCATTCCATTTCAAACACTATTACTCTAGATCAAATCCTTGTGAATTCATGAAAAGTTGTCATTCTGAGGGGGCAATATATATGCACCAAAAAATTCAACATTTCTAAAAAAAATCAAATGATGATGTAATGATATCCAAAATAATACTCATACTCAATCATCTATGACTTTATGTACATATTTTATTATCTTTTTGATATTTTATAACCTAGAAGTTTACTTTGTTTGATTTTATTTTCCTTAATATTTGATGTTCCTCCTTCATTATAAAACCACTACTTTTTATGATGCAACCACCACTCTATATTACAAAACTAACGCATTGGTGACACTTTCTTTGTGATGGTTCCATAATATTCATTGAAAAAAACATCATTTTTGTGCTAAATTTTTAATCAACTTTTCTATTTCCATTACATAATAGGGTTGCCTAATCATGAAAAAGTGATTGTTTTAAATTAATTACTTGTAAATAGCAATGATCTCATCGTGGTTGATTCATTTTTAAAAATAGAGCCTGAGAGTTTATTTTTTCATGGTTTTATTAATGTTTTCATTATTTTTCAAATTTAGTTCAGTTCATGACTTCCCGAATCACTATCACTCTTATTTTGATCACTCCAAATCCTTCCTAAGTTCAACTTTTAGTTAACCAATAATCGAAGGTCCATTCTTCTCATAAAAGTAAACTAATTTTTAAATTATTTTAGATGAAAAATTTGTATTAAATATTGGTTTCTAAATATTGTTATAGATATATCCTACTTTCCATTATTTTTGAGCTCCATCTTTGATTATTTTCATGATAGACTACATAGTTATAGAGAAAGGAAGTCATTGAATTAAAAACCAATTCATTGGAATAAGTGTATTGACTAGGAATAATCAACAATTCTCTTTTTTGGATTTTGTGTCCTTATTCATTCACATTTTGCTACTATTATTTCAATAAATCCCTTGGTTAGAGAGTTCTTTTAATATTTTTTGTTTGGATGACCTAGCACACTAAGGACAAAATCATATTATATACATCTCTTGCTTTTATTTGGTCTCACCTTGATCATGTTAGGGATCTAAAATTTGAGTTTTGCCTATTCACACAAAAGATTTCAATTTTTTTTTCCATTGATTAGATAATATTTCATTCAAAATAGGAAAAAACATAAGAAAATAAATATCCCTTTTTATCCTTTTAATACATCAAAAACAATAGTTAGGTTATTTATTGTTTACATCTGCATATTAGATCTATTGAAAGTATATGGTTTTGCATTAATATATTATGTATATTTAAAAAAAATAATATTCAACTTTAAATAAATAATTTTTTCAGTTTTTAAATAATCTTTTATTCACAAACAATCAAATACAAAATCGCATTAAAACCCCAAAAGAACCTAGGCAAACAAAATGTGTTATCTTAAAAATAATTTTATTTATTTACATAAGATAGGAATGTTTTTTTTTTAAATATAAAAAATATAAAATTAAAATTTATATATTCACTTTTGATTCATATAAAATCTTTCTTAGTGTACATTCATCCAAAACTCCAAAAACTAAATTTTATCTTGCATATACAAGAGAGTTTTTAGATACCTTGTAGTCTTCCTGATTAGGATCTAAATATGATATTTTATTTTCTTTCATGTTAGAATAATATTAGTTTTTAAAATATATTCATTAATTAATAAGTTTAAAAGACAAAAAATAATATCATTTAGCTTGCATCTAGGAAAGGTAAAATATCAACACTTCGATCGTTAGGCTAG
The DNA here is from genome assembly GCA_037957365.1 of Torreya grandis. NCBI lineage: Eukaryota > Viridiplantae > Streptophyta > Pinopsida > Cupressales > Taxaceae > Torreya > Torreya grandis. The sequence goes on from JARHVA010003736.1 coordinate 1,801,955, forward strand.
ATTTTAATTTCTATTACTTCATACAACTCTCTCATTTACTTCTAGTTAATGATATTTTATTTCAATCATTCATTTTCGTTAAGTAGTGTATCTTATGATCTTTTTATTAAAACATTGTAAAACCCAAAAATAAACAATTAGTCAATGCCTTGTCTAAATGGGAATGATCATGCCAAAACCTTGATTCTTATAGGAAAATAAGTATTATGACATAAAATTCTCAAATAGAATATTATTCTTACATATTACATTAATTTTCCTCTTGGATGACATTATTTGGGGCTTTATTCCTTCATAGAACATGTATTTTCCCTATAGTTAGAGCCCAAAGTCTTGACATAAACATTTAGTTTGATATTAGCACCGAGCTTAACAGAGATGTTTTTCATTCTACACATATCCCATACCTCATTATCAAAGCTTTGAATGCTATATAAGATAACTATTGGATCCGTTATCCACATATCACCATTCTTATCCAAAACCAAGTCCATCATAAAAAAAATTATCCTTGCCTAATTATCTAATCCCGCTTTTTTATTTTCACTTCTAGACTAGCCTCATCATTATTAGAGTGGGCCATAATCAAGGATAAAAATAGATTGGTTGAAATTCATGAATATGAATCTGTAAGGATTAGTGATATCTTAAAAACAACACAGAATGCAAAAATCTTGTCTTCACAATGAAAATATTGTATTAGCAACATTTGTAAAAATGTATATAAGAAGTTACATTATATAGTGCTAAATTAGGTCACCCAAAAATATAATTAACTCAATTCAGAATAATAAAATGTCCTAAATTACATTTCCCATAATGACCTATTATTAACCTAATCAAGCTAATTAGATCATGTAGGTAAAACTATGGTCGTAAAAATGATACACTAACATCTTAAGCTTAGCTCAGGTGGGTAGATGAATTAGTTCATGAGATAAATGTTTGATGAAGTGCACATGTACATAGTAAATAGATAAATAATTTGTCTCCATAGAATATGATGAAGTTTCCTATATTAGAGTTCATAAAATGACCAAGATCAATGATGAGATCATCTACCTAAAGATTGAAGAAGTTCCATTTACATAAAAAAATAGTCCCTTTGCCAAACAAAGAAAATGATGTGTCTATTGAGAGTATGCCCTTTCCATAATGGAAGATGAAGTTAGCAGTAGAAAGATCTTTAAATAGGGTCCAAAATTGAAATATGGCATAGGTATGGTAAGATTGCATAATAAATGGATGTAATGCCACTAAAGTGAACATATTATAAAAATAGGATGGAACATTTGGTAAAACCAAAGACTAAATTATAGATGAAGCATGTGGATCCAGAGGATGAGTATCTATAGGGAAATATGATTAATTGAAACTCTCAAAATATGTACTCTCACTTTCAATAGTGAGGTCCTCCAAAATAAAAATTTGTAATGGATATATAATCTATAATAGAGTAGCTAACATCTGACATAATTTTGTCACATATTAGTGGATCAATAGAAGGAAGATCATGGTCCATCAATAATGTGTCATCACAAGAAATAGTAATAGGAGAGAGTGTGATAGTGAAAGAATGAGCAGGAGATACACAGGATCCACAGGATCAATCCAGGAGAGAGAACCCACAACAAATAACCTGCAAATATTTCCAGAGAATAAATAAATTTGTCACACCTAAAAAATAGGTGGTAATCCACAAATTTCTCTGTATATTCTCAATAATCTCTCGTTAATTTCTCATATAATGCAAAGTATTTATAATACAAATAGTTTGTTTCATGTTAACAAACTATTTGTAATGATTACAAAATAGAGAAAACAAACTATTTGTTTTCTCATACTACGAACAAATATATTGTTGAGAAATTCTCAACAATAAAATAAATTAACCAAGGTAAATAAATTTTACCCTCGGTAATAAATAACTTACCCTATTAACCATAGGTAAGCTTAAATATGCATTATTCCAACACCCTCCCTTAAGCGAAACATAGGGAGAATGACAAACAAGGATGGGTCCCGGCTACTAGGCCTGATAAGGTACCCATGTACAAACCAATCAAAATATATGAAAAATAAAGGAAGGAAGGACTTCATGGGAAATCCCCCCCAAGGACAACTTCCTTCACCCCAAGCATCGCTCGCAACTGAAGATAACGAGGAGAAGCCAAAGGTTTAGTGAAGATGTCTGCAATCTGCTCAGCTGTAGGCACAAACTCCAAAGAAAGAACTCCATCCTGAATAAGATGTCGAATGAAGTGCATGTGAATCTCAATGTGTTTTGTCCGCTGATGCTCAACAGGATTGCGTGAAATAGCAATCGCACTTTGGTTATCACACCAAAGAGTAGTAGGACCCTGCTGTGTGAAGCCAAACTCTCCAAGCAACTGTCGAAGCCAAAGTATCTCCTGACTAGCTTTGACAGCACCTCGATACTCAGCCTCAGTAGAGGACAATGCAATAGCAGTCTGCTTTTTGCATGCCCAAGCAACTGGACCTGAACCAAGTGTGAAAACAAATCCACAAGTGGACTTGCGAGTGTCAACATCACCAGCCCAATCAGAGTCAGTGTATCCAACAAGCTGTGTAGAACTCTGTGGTGTGTAATGTATACCAAAGTGAGTGGTGCCCCGAATGTAGCGCAAAATACGCTTGGCTGCTTGCCAATGACTCTCATGAGGCTCATGTGAGAACCGAGAGACAAGGTTCACAGCAAATGTGATGTCGGGACGGGTATGAGTCAGGTATAAAAGACTACCTACAAGTTGCCGATACAAAGTGGAATCAACAAGAGGAGTCATACAAGTGGCAGAAAACACAATACCTGACTGATATGGAGTGGGTGCAGGCTTACAATCAACCATTCCAAATCGATGAAGAAGATCTGTCGCATACTTCTGTTGTCCAATAGAAATGCCCTCAGAAGATTGAAAAACTTGAAGACCAAGAAAATAATGTAGAAGTCCCAGATCTGTCATATCAAACCTATCTGCCAACTTGTCCTTGATGTCATGTATCAAGGAATCTGAACTGCCAGTGAGGATGAGATCATCAACATACAAAACCAAAATGACAAGCTCCTCACCTTGCTTCAGGATGTATACATTGTGATCCGACTCACAACGAATAAAACTAGAACTCAAAAGAAAACTATCCATCTTCTCATACCAAGCTCTAGGAGCTTGTTTGAGACCATAAAGAGAACGACGGAGTCTACAAACCAATGATGAGTCCTGCACAAATCCTGGAGGCTGCTCCATATAGATCTCCTCATGGAGATCACCATGCAAGAAAGCACTCTTCACATCCATCTGAAAAATAGACCAAGAATGTGAAGCAGCAAGAGAGAGTACAAGCCGAATAGAATCCATCTTAGCTACAGGGGCAAAGGTCTCAGAGTAATCAACCCCTTCAACCTGTGAAAAACCCTTAGCTACTAATCTAGCTTTGTACTTATCTACTGATCCATCTGCAGCATATTTTGTCCTATAGACCCATTTACATTTTACAAGTTTTCTTCCCTTAGGAAGAGGGACAAGATCCCAAGTATCATTCTTCATTAATGAAGAATACTCATCATACATAGCAACATCCCACTCGGGTATACCAATAGCCTCAGAAAACAACACTGGATCATCTGTACAAGCTTGTCCCAAAAGAGCAACACCAGATGTCTGTGAGCGAGTGCGACGAGAATCAGATGGATCACCAACAAAAGAACCAGCTGCATGTAGAGTGCTCTTTGCCCATTTAGGCAAAGGTGGTGAAGAAGATGGCTGTGGTGGCTGAATAAGTGCATCATCATCATCATCAACAATAGAAAGCAAATCCTCACTATCCTCAGTAGAAGAAGGAGGGGGAGAAGAAGAACTAGATGTACACTCCTGTGGAGTGGGTAACTCATCAACCTGAACATCTCGTCGAAAAAACACATCATGTGTGACAGGATCAAAAAGACGGTAGGCTTTTACATCTTCACAATAACCAACAAAAATGAGTGGTTGGCTTTTCTTCTCCAATGCTTTACGTTTGTCATCAGGAATGAATGCCCATGCTTGACTCCCAAAGATGCGAAAATCTGAAATATCAGGCTTGATCCCAGACCAAGCTTCTTCTGGTGTCATATTTTGCACAGCTTTGTGAGGCATACGGTTTTGAATGTAGTTTGCACAATTTACAGCTTCAGCCCAATATTGTGGACCCAAATTTTTAGAGTGAATCATACAATTAGCCATCTCTTTCAATGTTCGATTCTTCCTCTCTGCTACACCATTTTGTTGAGGAGTGTGTGGTACAGTGAACTGATGTTGTATCCCATGCTCAATACAAAATTCATAGAAAGCATTACTGTCATATTCCCCCCCATTGTCAGTGCGTATCTTCTTAAGAGGAAGAGATGATTGTTTTTCAACAAAGGCTTTGAAGGCCTTAAAAGTCTCAAAAACTTCACTTTTCAACTTGAGAAAATATACCCAAGTTTTACGAGTGAAATCATCAATGAATGTGAGTGCATATTTAGCCCCTGAAAAAGAACGAGTTGGAAAAGTCATCAAATCACTATGAACCAACTCTAAGGGTGCATTTGCACGTGTGGCCTTACCAACTGGAAATGGATCCTGGTGCTGTTTACCAACTAGACAACCAGGACACACCCCATCAATACAAGAGACCTTAGGAAGGCCTTTTACAAGATGTTTTGTACTCATTTGTTGCATATATCCATAACTCAAATGTCCTAATCTCTCATGCCACAATTTGCTGAGATTATTACCATGTGCTATAAGTGAAGAACCAGAAGACATAAAAGACTCAAACTTATCAAAAGTATAGAGTCTTGCAGTATGGTCTGCTGTACCTGTAGCAACTATCTCACTAGGATCATTACATTCTCTTATTACAACATCATGTGAAGTAAACTCCACAATTTTACCAGTACCAGAATTACATATTTGATATACAGAGAGAAGATTAGAAGAGATTTGGGGTACAAGTAATACATTGTTAAAACATCCATCCTGTTTATCAACAGTACCTGATCCCAAAACTTCAATCTGTGAGGAGTTACCCATAACAATATGTGATGTACTGCAATCTATAAGAGAAGACAATAGATCTTTAGAATGTGTGAGATGGTGAGAAGCACCTGAGTCAAAAATCCACTGATCCTGACATGAAGATATAGCCCTGGCTGAAAGTGCTTTCCCTTTTCCTGCAGAAGTAGAAGGAGATGGAGACGGAATGGAAATTTTGTGTTGTCTAACCGCTGCCTCTAATGCTTCCATCTTCTTAAAACATCTACTTTCATCATGATTAGGACCACCACAAAAATTACATGGACCAAATGTTTTCTTCTTTTGCTTAAAGGACTTTTTGGTCTTAGTAGATTTAGAATGATGAGGTGATTGGGTGGTGGACTCTGGAGGGTTATTTGAAGGTGCTTGCTTTTTAGACTTAGGTGAAGGTTTTCCTTTAGAAGAATTAGCAACTAGAGCATGACTAGGACCAGGTAGAGCATCTAAGGCCATTAATTTTGTTTGCTCCCTAGTCAATCTTTCACAAAAAACTTCAAAGGAAGGCCATTTGAATTCATCACCTAATGTATCCATCATAGTATAAAAAGCAGAGGAAAAAACACTATATGGTCCTTTCAACTTTGACAAAATCATGAAAATGCACTCCTGATCACTTTTATCCTTGTCACCAGCTTTCAACTGTGACCTTATAAATTTGAATTTTGCCAAGAATTCATCTATTGAAGGGAAATCTGATGGAGAGAGAGTACTCAATTCTGCATCTAATTGCAAAATTTTAAACTCATTAACTTTGCCAAATAGGTTTTTAAATTTTTCCCATACCTCTTTTGGCGTAGTAGCATCTGCAATGTGAAATTGAAGATTATCTGATACGTTGAGGCAAATCAATCCAAGAGCCTCATCCTGCTTACATCCATATGCATATTTGTCTTTTTCAGTGGTGAATGCTGCAGGTGTCGTTTCAGAAAAAATTCTCCATAAGCCCTTTGATTGAAGGAGTTGTTGCATTTTTGGTTTCCAAACATGGTAATTTGTAGAATTTAGAGGTTCAAACAATCGAGATTCCATTCCCGAAGAAGATGATGAAGTTGACAAGAACAATCTAGACATTTGTTTTTCCTCAAAAAAAAAAAACACCCCTCCCGTTACAATTTAACGTCTCCCGACGAAAAAAATTTAGCCTTGGCTTATACAAAATTAAAAAATGGCTTTTATGCAAAAAAAATGTAGGGGGATTTGACCCCAAGACCTCCTCCCTACAAATTTTTAACAAAATATCTCTAGCCGCTTTAGCAAAGTCAAATTTGAACTTTCAAAGCTAGAGATTTGCATTTAAACCACTAAAAATTAAAATAATTAATTAAAAAAAGGCCAAAAATGACTCACACATGTGAGATATCAGCTGAATAATTTTTGGCTTTATCAAAAATAAACTCTTTTCCCAGCAAGGCGTGGTGGTCAGAGAAATATTTGAGAAAAATTGTAAACACAGTTCAGGAAAAAAACACCTTTCAGCAATGCAGAATGGCTCCACTGGATCTGTCAAAAGGACTGTACGGCCTGCTCCAAATCCGTCCTTATCAGCATGAAATTAAATATTTTGATGTCTGCTATCACATGGAATTTACAAATTTGGATTTTATGCAGCATAAGGTGTTCAAAAAAGATAAATCCGTACGGCTATACAGCAGGCAAAAAACAGTTTTTAATTTCCTGTTGTTGGCTTCCAAAACGTTGTACAGCATGATCCAAATTCGTCAAAATTTATATGGATAGAAATATATAAGAGTCAGCTTTCATTAACAGGTCTCAGATTTGAAAAAAATCCACCGTACGATCTGCCACATCAGAAAAACGGACAGTTACTGCAGTCTGCCAACAGTCTGCCAACAGGGACCAGTCTGCAAATTTTTGAATGAAAGAGCTGTACGTCCTGATCCAAATGCGAAAATTCAAATTGAAATGGATTCCTGACTTGATTTCCTACGTCCTCATGAAAAAAAATCTGATTTTTGGAATCTGTACGGTCATTTAATGAGCATAAAGTACATAATTTTCCAAAAAAAAAACTAGTAAATAAGAACCAGAATTTGAGAGAATTAAAAATATCTGTAACACATCAATAAAATAATATTTTTGAATGTGTTAAAAGATGAAAATTTCAGGGAAGAGGATCTTCAACTGGAACTCCAAGCTCTGATACCATGAAAGAATGAGCAGGAGATACACAGGATCCACAGGATCAATCCAGGAGAGAGAACCCACAACAAATAACCTGCAAATATTTCCAGAGAATAAATAAATTTGTCACACCTAAAAAATAGGTGGTAATCCACAAATTTCTCTGTATATTCTCAATAATCTCTCGTTAATTTCTCATATAATGCAAAGTATTTATAATACAAATAGTTTGTTTCATGTTAACAAACTATTTGTAATGATTACAAAATAGAGAAAACAAACTATTTGTTTTCTCATACTACGAACAAATATATTGTTGAGAAATTCTCAACAATAAAATAAATTAACCAAGGTAAATAAATTTTACCCTCGGTAATAAATAACTTACCCTATTAACCATAGGTAAGCTTAAATATGCATTATTCCAACAGATAGTCTATGAAGAGACAATATGAAGAGGAGGAGGAGGAGTGATATAAATCTTATCACAATCTCTAAAAATATATTGAATAATGCTTCAAATAATATGGGGACACTATGTATATTCCACATAGAAATGAATATCTATATAAACTTGTCACAAGTGTTAGCCAACTTATTGTACTGATCTAAATTAGTATGGGTAGGAATCAATCCATATAGGAATGGAGTATAATTTTTATTATGAGAAAGTGTTTCATATATGCATGCTAAGAATTGTATTTAGTCTTTAAAATAAAAACCACTAGTGTAAAATTAATTATTTTCATCTGATATCTCTCAAATGGAGATAGGTGAGTCAACATGACCATAAGTAACCATGCATGCTCAATGTGAAGGATGTTGGACTTAATGTAAAATGCATCTAAATGAATATTATGTGTAATAATTACTAAATTCCCCTAGATATTGAATACATTAGCACTTTATAATAAAGTGTGTATATAATTAACACATTTAAGTATGTATATAGTCAATACATATATAAAAAAACAACATAAATACGTAAATGAGAAGAATAAAATCACCCCCCCTAAAAATACAAATGATCAATTTTACAAGGCATAAGAATATCACATATGCACAAATCTCACAAAAAATCACAAATTAAAAAAAAGGGTGCCTAAAAAGAGTTATCTACTAAAAGTTATGGAAGTTTTCATGTTTTTTTTATTGAAAAAATAATTATCACCACTTTGTATAAAATTTCTTTGGGGTGTGAAAACATTTGGATACCTTTTATGAGGAAAAGCTAGGAACCCTTAGGTTGGTTATGACCAAGGTCTTAAAGTTATATGTGAACATGGGGTTAAGGGCTATGATGAGGGCAGACACTTAATTGATTTGATTTATGGTTGTGATACCATCCCAAAAATGACTCTACTTTTGATATGAATATTTCCAATTTCCACTCGATCAAATTTGATGTCTTTGGGTTGTCATAAGGTTACACAAAAAATAATAATAAAGTGGGAAAAAAATAGGGATTACTCAAGAAGTTGGTAAATTTTTTATGTATTTATGTATTGGGTGTAGTCTAGAGGATGTCTAAGTAAGGTGCAGAGCCCAACTAGTGCTTACATAGGGGTTGAAACCCATGGATGTCTAGCTAGGGGCTGAAGTCAAAAAGGTGTGTGAGTAGGGATAAAATCTTGAAAGGTGTCTAATTAGGGGCTAAAAATTGATAGATGTTTGAGAAAGGGGTGGAACCTAACAAGTGCACAAGCATGGGGTATAAATTGATACATGTTTGAGTAGTGGAAAATATGCACTAACCCCAAAATGTTTGATGAGGGGTAAAAATATCCTAAAGGTTGTTAAGGTGGGAAATATCCACTTGAACTTGTTTTCCTACCATGAAAATTCTACCAACCAAAACTACTTGTTAGGGTTGGAAATTCTATAGAATTGAAAAAAACTATAAAAAATGTATATTTTGTTTGGCTTATCCAAAAAAACAAACACCCACTTGGTTTTTTGAAAAACATATAAAAAATTAGAAATGGATTTTCCTTAAATTCACAAGATGTATAGAGACTTTTAGAATTCAAAAAATAGCCTTAAAACCCTATAAAAATTGATTGTCATAGAACTAGGTCATGTTTATATACATTCTTAGGGTTTTACCACCTAAATTTAGTAGCGTTATCCATTTTTCACTTAAATACTCTATATATACATGTTTTCATAGATTTTTTAGAAACCCCACTAACACCTAGAAAATTAAAATCAATGAAAAAAACTTGAAGCTAGAATGCTAGATCTCACAATACAATCGATGGCATTCATCTATATGATCAACTCTGATACCATGTCATAGAGGGACATAATCAAGGATTGGATTGGATATGGTAAAATGGAGGAAATTGAATCTATATGGAGTAGTGAAATACAAATAATAACTCAAAATGGAAGAAGCTTATCTTCATATCCAAAATATTGTATTAGTAGAATTAGCCATAAAGAACATAGGAAGGTACATTATATATTGATTAATTACATCACCCTAAAAAGTAATAAATTTAAATCATAATTAGAAAATTACTTAAAATACACTTCCCCTAATGACATATTATTAACTTAATTAAGCTAATTAAACCATGTAATTAAAACCACATATTTATAAAATGCCTCCACTAACATTCACATATCATTCACATTTGTAAATGACATTGATAGGGCATAGTTAACCTGGTAGATTAAATCATATCCCTTGATTCAAAAAGATTGACCCATTTCACTTTTTTATTCCTAGTATTGATCAAGAGCTTCACCTCCTTGAGAATACTAACATCGAGGAACCTTGGAGTTTTGTTTTTTCCTAATTAGATGTTCTCAATGAACCATGTGACACTAAAAAAACTCATTTGGTACCAAATCAATCATCCTTTTCCACTTATCATTCAAAACACCATTTCATAAAATAATCAACCCAATCTTAGTTCTACCCATCATCCATCCATTAATTCAGTTATCTTATCCAAAATGTGAGAAGTCAAGTGCACATGTTAGCATATGTTTTCTAAATTCATACTCTTTCTACTTATAAAAATTTCATTCAATCATAGCTTCACAAATTTTAAATTAGGATTTCCTATGGAATAGTCTAAACAATTATGAATTAATAATTTGTGATCATGTGGATTGACCTCACAACATCAAAATTCTAAACTCAATTCCAAAGGAATGAGATCAACTATTCAAATACATGCATCAATTTCTCATAGAATCATATATTTCAGAAGGTGTAATATGCATATTCCCTAAGTTGATTTGAATGTGGCAAGTGATGTCATATTACTTAATCACAAGGAAATGGTGACGATTTTATTTAAATGATCAAATAAATCCATGAATTATTTTAATAATTCTAGATAACATAAAACATAAGCAAAAGGGGACACAACACCACCCAAATAGTAGGGTTGATGACTCAGTCGGCCACATTAGCCTAAGAATACATCGTATAAGTTTAGGACCATATTTTTCATCATAATATTAAGATTGTAGATATTACAAGGATTTATAGGTTGCCTTTATTTGAATTTAAATTTCATTTGTCCATTCCTAAAATCCTTAGATAATATATGTAATTAAACCTTATGATCTATGCATTAGCCTAAAAGCATAAATGATTAATTAACCTATGTATTTATTTCTCAATTTAACTATCAATGTTGTTTTTCCTCTACGATGACATAAGATGAAGGGGGACCATCAGGACTAAATATAGTCATAATTATTAATCTTGGATAATTATGTGATCAATTTCATTTAAGTCTTTAATGAGACTTAAACAATTTGACCACATGAGATAAAGTGGCCCAAGACATTGATACACCATGATAGCCATAAATTGACTACATGTATACTTATGTATGATCGTAGAAATAAGTATTAGATTTATCAAAAGTAGTGAATATTTAATTAGTTAACCATGGACATGATTATTAGATGAGATACTATTTTATGGGATCATAACCCTCATGTCCCAGGATTATAACCTGGGAAAGGTGATTGATAAACTAAGACTAGCTCGGTGGGTTTTACATATTAAATTTGAATAGATTAATGTAACTTCAAAAATTCTTATTTTGAATAGAGGTGATTATTTTGTGATTTTATTGTTAATGAGTATGCATATTCACTTTAATAAAATTAAACTAGTGGAGTTAAGTTGATAAATTAAATTAATTAAGGAAAACACTTATTGTTTGTTTAGAGTAGTGTTAGGGGATCTTGTATTAGTATTTTTGAGGCCATGAAACTGATAATGGGTGGGATAATAAATCTAACATGCCTGCATGCAAGGCCTTTAACAAATATCATATTTCATGTTTTGAATTTTTTTAAATGACATGTTTTTTCACTTATCTAGCATGATTTTAATATTTATTTTATTAAAGTTTTAAATAACCTAATGAAGTTATAGGTAACTACAATAAAATTGTCACATCAATGTTAGATAAATATGTACCCATCTATAAATTAAATTTTATAAGGAAAAAATTCATTTGAATTTATTTATATATTTTTGTTTACTTAAGTATGAAGTGTTTTAAAGTATGTACTTTGATTTTTTTTCCATGTTTAGCTAGATTTTACTTTTTTTAATTTTAAACCTCATTTTGTACTAACATATGAAATGGGATGTGAATACTAATCGAACACCATTTTTGTGCACGTGCATGCATGCATGCATGTGTACGTACACACACACACACATTTTGATTAATAGATACATCAATGAATTCAAAAATATATTTCGATAGCTAATTTATAAAATTAATATTATGATGTATAAAAATTCTACCTAAAAAAATTATATCTTAAATAATAAGGCTAGGAGAAGCAATAAAAACATTGGGATTAAGATGCAATTTTCCTATGTTTGACTAAGAATGAGTAATCCTAGTATAAGTCTCCTACAAATTACTTTAAACCAAAAAGAAATAATAAAACCTGATTTAAAATTTATAATACATAACATTAAGAACATGTAATATGTTCAAGTTCTAATACACATTATTTTAAATTTTAAATTTTAAATTTTAAATTTCATCTAGTCTAGATATAAAACACTCTTAAAAACAAATATTATAATATCATTGGTTAATATATAATAAATAATATAATAAATTAAATACTAATCTTCTATCAGTAATGGGTAACAAATCATATTGTTAGAATCTATAATTTGGCAACTCGCCATCAAGGAAATCATGACTACATTGAGTGGTGGGAAAATGTCTTTAGTATGCAAATTTTTTTTATTCACATATATGGTAGATAAGTGGAAATTTTCCATCATAATGCCCATGAGGCTTCACATTCCAATTTCATTAATATTTCATTGGATTTTTAGCTCTCATATTTCAATAAGGATTTGAAAATTTAGGCTACTAGTGATGTCACATATTTAAAATTGAAATGAAATATCAATCTAGGAAGCCTAGACTCATACAAAGATATACTAGTTAAACTTTTCAGATAGAGATTCTAAATATATATTCACTCTTATTTTCTCAAAGAAAGTGACTGAGTGCATTAAAATTATAAATCAAGAAGGATCTCAACTTAAAAACATCTTATAAATTTATAAATCCTTTGTCACTCACAATCACAAGGTTTTCCTTATTCAACCCTTATCATTAGAAAGACAACATTCCTTCTGGTTGTTTCTTGAAATATCACTAAGATGAAAAGAGAGGAATGTGATAAGCTTCTCTCCATTTAAGCACTTAAATAAGTCATTATGAAAATTGTTGTGTAAAAATATCTTGGAACCGATAGATATCATTATGAATTATACCAATGGATTTGGGATATTCTTGGTGTTGATATTCATAAAGTCTACCTAATATATATCCAAACCAATTACATTGAAAAAATAATTAACAAAATATATATTAAGTTAATTCCCAAACCAATGGATCCTAAGCTCATTACCAATTAGTGTCCTATTACCCTTCTTAATTTATCCTAAGAAATAATTTCTAAGACTCTTGCTCTTTGTGTTAGGTATATATTACCCTTCATTATTCATCCTAAACAAAATAAATTTATCTTTGACAAATATATTTAATATCATAATTAATATGGAATGGGCCAAAAGGTCTCATCAATAGCCATTATTTATTCATATTTACTCTAAAATATCCAATGATAGGGTTTAACCTAGAATTTAATCTTGGCCCTAATTTAGGCCCTTCTCTTTAGCTCTAAATTCATCATCAAGGTTCAAATTAATTTCCAAGAAGCCATAATTTGTATCACCATAAATTGAATCTAATATTAGTATTTTCCCCTATTTCATTATTTTAATCAAGGATTCCCTTTTATTACTTCCTTTTATGTGTTATTTGTTGAAGGGTTTAATTATCTTATCGATGACTACACTTCCATAGGTCTAGTTAAAGGTATTTGTCTTTCATAATCTCAAAAGAAAAATGCTAATGTGAATGTTTCTCTCACCTTTTGTAAAAAGGAGATATTGGTTTCCAATTATATGTAATGTTAAGGTATTTTTTTATTAGTCTATTATACTTCCATATAATATAAAAATACTAGTGCTAAAAATAATCTATATCCTCCTTACCTAGTCAGCTTCCACAATATATATGGATTTAGATTCAACCATGTAAATAGTTTAATATTATGGGCATTCCATTTGATTTTCAAGCCACTCAATTAGATATTTGGTGTTACATGGTTAAATAGGTGGAAAACAAGTTTGGTTTTCAATTTATAAATATATCTCTTTAATATGAAATTTTCAAATATTCTCTAGGCTGTTGGCTACTAATCAGGTCTATAAATTTTCTTTATATGCTACTTCCAAGGTTGCCTATTCCAAACTTGAAATGATCTCAAGGGATTTTTTTTAGGCCAGTTTTGAAGATATGAAAGGTTTTCACTGGGTTGCTTAGGATATATGTTTAAAACAAAGAGCTCTAAGTGGTATTAGTCTCCTCAACATAAAAAAATCAAGGCCATTCCTTATGTCTTAAATGTATCACATGACCCCTAGAATCAAATGAATCGTAAAAAATTAACCTTTCAAACAACATATATCAAAGTAAGATGATGGAAAAAGGAGTGTATAAAGTTTTAAATATCCAAATTCTCATAATAATTGAGGTCATTATTATTGATGGAAATGTCATTTCTAGTATTATATATAAGGCTTGTAATCCTATGCAAAGGAACCTAATATGGGATATATATGTTTTCATATATAGGATTTCTTTCAGATCCCTCTTTTTGTGGTGGTCTCTTGTGCTTACTTTTTATGAAGCTCCATTTTTCCTTGTGCCATGAGTAAATAGACTTTGGCTTTTCAGAAAAGGCATCAATGTCATTTATGAAATTTTTTTCAGTAATCATTGGAATGGATTTCTTGGTGAGATCTCATGGTTCATTTTAATTTATAACTTAATTAAAAAATATTATATCTTGGAAATTCATAAATAGATACTTAATGTTCATCTTGACAAAATTGGATTGATTTGAAATAGCCTAATAAGACACCATTCCTCTTGTACTAACGGCAATTAAATTATTTCCCCTTGGCACCTTCAAGTTGATGATCTTAATGTCATGTAGAGATTTAATTATACTCAATAAATATGTAAAAAATAATTGATCCTTTTTGAGATACCATCATTGATCCCATACAAACACATTTCCTCTGGTGCATTATTCACCATGGGATTCCAATTGGCACTTGGTTATGTCACATAATATTTTTCCATCTTATCTACTTAATTTTTAATGAAATTAATTATATGTTCACACAAAATAATTCTATATTGCATAGAATAAGCAAAGATAAGAGATCACACAATAATAATTGATAGTAGAGTAGAATACTAGATGATATAGTAGAGCTACTTCGAGGGGGAAACCTCCTTAACAATATAATAAGAGAAGAATAATTAATATGATGATAAAAAACTAACCACTACCTCCTATATATAGTGTACCTATATATGGTTATTCCACAAGCTGACCTAAATAAAAACATATAGAAATGTAACAAGAATATAAACAAATGGCTGTGATAAAGAAAAAAATGAGTATACTTAGTGCGATGATCCACAATAACTATGATAACCTTTTGACCATCTGATCTTGATAAACCTCTAATTAAATATATAGACACCTCTTCCCAATGCTAGATAGGGATTGATAAAGGCTATAAAAGACCTAGGTTTTGATGGTTTCACCTTTATTTTATTGACAGATCATACATTCAATCACATATTTCTAGACATCCCCCTTGAGTCCTTCCCAAAACAATCTTGCTTGATTCTATGATAGGTTTTCAAAAATACTAAAATGACCCCCTAGTAGAGTTACATGAAGTTCATGAAGTATTTTTTCTTTGAGAAGATAATTCTTACATAGGTATAGTCTATCTTTATACCATAACACAATACCCTTTTATTTGAATTTTTAAAATCCACCCAAACCTTGATAAAGATTCTAAATCAAATTATGTGTAACACTATCATTTTTCCATCCTGATCTTGCTTCCTCTATCTAATATGCATGTTAAATGGTCATGGTACATAACAATTCCTCAACTAATTCATCCATCCTAAATAGTGCATTTGCCACCATATTTTCCTTGCCTTTCTTGTATACTATTTCAAAATAATAGCCTAACATCTTAGTTACCCATTTTTGTTGTTCTTCTATTGAAAACCATTGTTACAAAAATTATTTGTGAATATCATGATCATTATTTACTTGAAAGTGAAGACCCATCAAATAAGGTCTCCATTGTTTGATTAAATTTAGAATGCCCATAATTTCCTTCTCATAGATGGGCTTGAGCCAATTTTTACCCTTCAATTGGTAAATTTTAAATTCAAGTGGGTTTCCTTCTTACATGAGCACAACACACATACCATATCTATATGCATCACATTCAACCATAAAAGTCTTAGAAAAATTAGGAGTGGTGCACATAGTTAATTTTAATTGTTCAAATGCCCTAGTAGCTGTATAAGTCCATTGGAAGGATTCTATCTTTAACAAGGAGATGAGTAGGGATAAAATATTACCATAATTATTGAGAAACATACGATAGTAACCAATTAGCCCCATAAATCCCCTAAGTTACTTGACTATCTTAGGAATTAGCTAGTCTACCATTGCTTAGAGTTTTTTAGGATCCACTTTCACTCTATGTGAAACCATATGACCCAAATACTCAATCTCATGAGCTATAAAAGTATATTTGGAAGGTTTGTCATACAAATAATGCTATTATAGAATTAAGAGTACTTGTTTCACATATTTCAAATGGTGTTCCTAATTTTTACTATAAATGAGGATAACATAAAAAAACACTAGAACAAATTTCCTCAAAAATGACCTAAAAATAGTATTCATCAAAATTTGAAAGGGGAATGGTGCATTTTTAACACCAAAAGGCATAACCATAAACTCATGATGGCCCTCATGAGTTATAAAATTTGTGTTGGGTGTGTCTTTATCATGGATCCAAATTTGATGATACCCAAAACATAGATCTAACTTGGTAAAATCAAGAGCACCATTAAATTCATCTAAAAAATCATCAATGATAGTAATAGGAAACTTTTATTTAATAGTGTAATTGTTGAGGTATCTTTGTTTAGGGTATATTATCCAAGTGTCATCTTTCTTTCTCACCATAACAACTAGAAAATAATATTCACTTTGGCTATGGTGAATGGATTCATGCTTCTAACATATCCTATACCATCTTTTTAATTTTACTTTTATGGGCATAAGGATAACTTTATGGGCTGATGTTATGTGTTGTACTACTAGGAATCAGTTTTATGGCATGAGCGTGCATGCATCTGGGTGGAAATCCTTTTGGCATGTCACCCAAAAAATAGAATGGGTATTAATCACTTATTGCAGATCAGGGGCTATAGATGGCTAATTTGTCGATACTTCAATCGTAAACAAGTGAGCTACAAATAATTCACCACCCTTTCAATTAATATTAGTCATTTGATGGGAGTTAACAAGTTGTGGAGATTTAACCCTTAATCCCCTTACCCCAAATATCCTTCCCTCAAAATTAAAGTGCATGAATATTTATTAGAAATTAATTTCAATAGTGCCCAAAGTGTTGAACCACTATACTCCCAAAATAATGTTGACTCCACCCATGGAAATGAAAAACATAAGAGAATCCACTAGGTAGTCTCCCATGGCCAGCTTATTATTATGTCATTTTCTTGAATAGATCATAGTACCAACATCTATAATCATGACTAGAAATAATGGAGTGGGATAAATGAAATAGTTCAAAAAAGTAGCCAACTTACTATTGATGAAATTGTGTGTGATCTCAAAATCAATCAATACCATGACCTTCTATTTATTAAGGAAACCCACCACCTTAAGATTTTGGGGATTACTAATACTTGAAAGGGCATGATAGTAAATAGTAAGTTAAGTCTTTAGATTCCTCCTCAGGTCCTTCTAAATCCTCACCAGTTACCTCCTCATCATATTCATCCTCATTGGTACCTTTGATGTAAAAAACCTTATTTTCATCATAGCGGTATCCTTTGCTCCAATTTCTATTTCAAC
This sequence comes from Torreya grandis, assembly GCA_037957365.1. NCBI lineage: Eukaryota > Viridiplantae > Streptophyta > Pinopsida > Cupressales > Taxaceae > Torreya > Torreya grandis. The sequence goes on from JARHVA010003736.1 coordinate 1,819,753, forward strand.
CATAACAAAACCCTTTTGCTCTATTCTCATTAATTTTTTGAGGTGTCAATCTGGTGGGTTGAGGAAATGATGGTGCTGAAAAGGTGTGATCATGACTAGTAGTGAAAGTTTTCAATTTGACCATCTCTTTTTCTTTTTCCATGGATTCCCTTGGAATAGCTTATAATACAAGCAATGGGTTAAACATATAAACCTCCAATTGGATTTTATATTTGAGTCCAACCATAAAATGATCAATCAAGTTATCCTTAGTGATGTTTATCACCCATAGGTATAGATTTTGAAATGGATGAATATAATTCTTCATAGTTCCTGTTTCATGTAGTTTGGATAACTAGATAAAGTAGTTCTCAAAGACATTATTCCAATAATAAGCCAACAACTCATCATTGAAAACATATTATGTACCAGGATCACATTCTTTTTTTTTTGAGCACACAATAAATGATACAAAATTAATTGCTTAGGTTCTAGATACAGAGATGTCATTATCATATTTTGAGAACTAGGAGTTTGGTGTAGATCAAATAAATTCTCAATTTTTGTAATCCAAGTGAGAGGATACTTACCATAAAAATTATCCATGTCCACTTTTAGGAACATCATTTTCACACCACTATTAGAGCTATTAGTGTTGAGAAGATGAGGACCTAAATGATAAAGAGGAGAGCTATTTAGTTGTAATTGAGATGAAATTGTAGCTAGTTACACAATGATATGATGAAATTAAGTGTGCACCCCATTAATCTCTCCATGCATCCATGAAACATTAATTTTAACTTCAACAATCTCATCTTGCTGCACCAAACTCTTTATGTCATCTTGAAGTTGAGAAATCAATGGATTTGAAGTTCTAGATTCCATGTTGTCCATAGCATTCTTAGGATTTTCTTTCCCCCATTTTCTCCTTGAGTAGTATTACCTTCCATACATAAAGCCTAGGAGTTTTTTTCCCGAAAAAATGTATACCAAGAGATGGCACAATTACGATTGTCTTGCCAAGGTGAATCTAACAATTACTTTTATGTACTAGAGTGAAACATTTTAGCACCAAAAAACTATAATGGATTAATATACCATTGTGATCATCTTGAAAAGATGAATCCAATGACTACAAATGTCTAAAGGGAAAAAAAATTGTAAAATTTTTTTAAGATATTTTTTCATAAAAATTTTTAGAAAAATAATGCACTTATAGAAAGAATTAATTCTTCTCAGATTGCAAGTTATTTTTTTCACTCCTTCCACTTGTAGAATTCATGCCTTCCTAGACCCAAAAAAAACATAACAATAAGCATGCCCAAATTGAAGCTTTAATAACACTTGTAATGAAATTACTTAGATGTTCACATAAAATAAATATATATCACACACAATAAGTAAATAAAAGAGATCACAAAATTAATAATTGATAGTAGAGTAGAATATTGGATGATATAGTAGAGCCACTATGAGGGGGAAACCTCTACAACAATGCAATAAGAGTATAATACTTATTATGGTGATAAAAGACTAACGACTACCTCTTATACATAGCCTACTTATCCATGGTTATTCCATAGGCTAACCTAACTAAGAACATAGAGAAATGTAACACGAATATAAATGAGGTATGTAAGCCACAAGTGTGCAACACATATCCCTAGACACTCAAAAGGTTAAGGGCATAACAAAGTTTGTAATCAACCACAAACTCTTGAGAATGTTTCTTGATTCTAAAAGTATGCCCAGTGGCATGGTTTTTAAAATTAAACCCTTTTCAAACACTTTTTATAGAAATGTTCACTTATAAGATGGTGCTTTTAGGGGATTGAATCATGATTCTTACTAAATATACATGAATTTGACATATTTTTAAAGCTCAGTTTCTCTTTCAATTATGGAAAAATGTAAATGATGTTATTTTATTCATGATACTCTTGAATACCTTTTCCCTGCTTCTAATAAGGTTAATTTTATTTCTTATGTAATGCTTCAAATTTGAGTGCAAGTAGAGAAAGTTCATATGGAGGTGGAACACCTCTAGACTCTTATGGATCACTATGTGTAATTAATTGGGCCCATTCTGACTCTCTTCACTATTGGTCACCCTCACATAGCCATATTTTTTAAGAATGGGGAGGGATAGAGTGGGACCTCTTCTTGGGTTTTTCAACCTCCAAAAGACAATCTATCTTGACCTCACTGTAGTGATATAATAATTTGCCTTGGTGATATACTATTTTTGATTAAATAATTCTCTATAGTTATATTTATCCATCTTTTTGATTAACTATTCTGAACTATTTTTTTTCCAATGTAAATAATACACTGTGAATTGTAACCGAAGGCCTTTCTATTCTAACCATCTTTATAATATTATTTTTATTGTAAATAATAAATACAATGATAAGTTCTTATAACAAAATTCTCAAAATAAATTCTTCAAGCAATGTAAGAAATTATTTTTATAGAGGAATATATCTATAGTTAGATTATCATACATTTATTAAATAAATTGTCTTTTTCTTACGTATAAACCAATTTTCAATGTTATGAAGTGCACCAAAAAGTAAGAATTCATTGTGTTTTACCTATTTACTTGTGATAGATTATTTTTATAAAACTATAATTTTTTTCAAAAAATTATTTTCAAAATTTAATTTTTTTTTAAAAATATAACTCTTAAAAATATATATTATAATATAATAAAACTTATATTTAAATTAATAATATTTAAATCAATAAAATTTAAAAACATTTTAGAGTTAATTTATATGTTATTTATAATAACTATTTTAAATTAACATATAACTTTTAAAAATGTTTCATTTTCTTCTTCTTTTTAATTATTTACTTAATTATTTCTTTATATAAATTTGTTTATTTTAAATATCTTTAATTTGTTTTAAATTTTTTAAAAGATAATTGATGATTTAAACTTAACAAAATTCTATTTTATAGTTTTATCTGTCTTGATGATCTCTATAGCTCCCAACGTCCATTGGGGAGAGTCTATATCCAAAGTCTTTGAGAAGAGGTGGGTGCTCTCAAAATGTGGGAACGTAGAAAATCCTTTCCTTAAATGTTCATATTTATGAAAATAAAGGTTGGAATTTTCCAAAGGAGGATTGGTCTCACCCATTTTGATGATATAATCTTGTAGTAGGATGTCCTCAACATTTGATCTAGAACTGGTATCCACATATTTCCTCATGGGTGACCTTCTACTGTCTTTTTTAGTTGACATCGAAGACATAGAATTTTCAAACTAGACCATCGAGGAAATTTACTTATGTATTAGAAGTATCTTATTTGAAAAGTGTGTAATATCTATAGTCTCACTTCAAAAAAAATCAGAAGGTAAAACATAACTTTGAGTTCCTTGATTTCTCCATATTCCATCATGATTAATGATGGATTCTTCCAAGTGATTTTAAGAAGTGAAACAGATCAAGATTTTATTATGTCATCGAGTCCTTGGTCATTGGTAATATTGGTATCTTATTTTATCCTTATCCACCCTCTTTTCACCCTAGGAAGGGGGAGATATTTGAATTGCTAATATGTATTAGATTATACAATATTCCTCTAATTCTAAGAAAATAATATCACATTGATATGTTGATAAAATAAGTTGGTTCCTTTGTGAAACTAGATGAGGATTTTGTGGAGAAATGGTTTTTGAGAACATATATTATTTTTGATCTTTACAATCCCTTTTACTACTTGGGTAAGATATTTTCATTTAAAGGTTCATGGATGAAATATCTAAACTTTAAGGGTATTCTTTTCAAAAAAAATTTAGTGCAATTAAATTAGGCATCAAGATGCAAAGTATTCCTATAAAGGAGTTTAAAGTTTGGCTCCTCATGCTCAGATGGCTTGGAGAACTATAGTTAAGGATTCAAATCATTATTTCTTATGGTGAAATAATGGAATTTTATATCATCTTTCAAGAGGTCCTACACTCTTTTGATTGGTTGGGGACTCCCCTTCCCCCCCCCCTCCCCGAAGGAGGTAAACCAGAGGGTGGTTTTAGCTCAAGGTGCGCTCTTTAATCTTTCCCCTCCATTGGCTCTATTAGCATCTTCCATGACCCTCTATGGATAAACTCAAGGATATTTTGGACACTAAGGTAAAAAATAAGGGGCACAAAACAAAGGAAAAAATACCAAGATTGGGAGTGATAGTAATGTTCAAGGATGGGACACAATGGACTATGGATGGTCTTCTATCCCACTACGGAAGAAGACTTAAATTTGCCATTGGTCATTTTTTATCCTTTTTGATGGTTGTGGTTAGATTTGTAGTCAATTCAATGGTTTTTTTTGTTCATATATATGTTTCCTCCACGTTAAATGTCATTTGGTTTTCTAGCCTTTGGAAGATTTGTTTTCCAATGTTATTAGTGGTTATTTTATGTGGCAGGATTACCCTAGTTGTTTTGAGGATCATGATGGGTTTTGCATTCATTTTTTGACATTTTTGGTATTGGTTGACTTTGTAATGGGTTGTGGGGCGACATCAAAAGCCTCTCTTTTACCATATCTTAAAAAAAAATTAAATCATTTTTTAATTTTAAATATAAGTAAGATAATTGAATTTATAATTAGTGAAATAATTTTATTTTATTTTAAATTATAAAGTTTCATGAATCATAAATTTTAAATTTACAATATTGAATACTTATTTTTTTAAAATTGAGATGTCCATAGTTATATATAGATCAACATTTTGTGTGTGTTTTAGATTATATATAATTGACTAAAATTCATGACTGAATCTATATCTAAATTAAATACATATTTAGAAAAAGAAAATATGATTAAAAGGCATCCCATTTGAGAAAATCACTTAACAAATAATCTTATCCTTATTCGTTCAACTTTAATAGACAATCTATTATTATTTTTTGCATTTTATAAAAAGAGTCACATTTTAATTTTAGAATAGATAAAAATTATATATTTTTTAAATGATCTTTTAAAATAAAACTAAATCTAACCTCATTTATATCAACTTTGGATAAATTAATTGTTTTAGTAACTAAGAGATTTTATGAGATCTTTGCATTATAATTTTTTGTGGATTTTTATTATATTTTTCAAGGGCATTTCATGATAACCTATATTATTTTAATTTAATTATTAAAAAATTTGCATGTATTATTTGTAATAATTATAAATTAAATAATAATACTTGTCATAGTTTATGATTCTAACCCTCTAATTTATTTATTTATCAAAAAATATTTTAGTATGTGTAATGTCTTTTCAATTTTTATGATATCATAAGTTAAATTATTTATTCTTATAAGTATTAAGGGTTGGACGATCCCTTAGTCATATGGTGATAAAATAGATATATTAAATAAATTATGAAAATGAAAGTGGACTTCACTTTTCTTCGCCCCTATCAGAGATAACTCATAACTTAGAAAAGATCAAAAATAGGGAACAAAACCTACAATAAAAGGACCCAAATTTTTTCAATGAAATACACCAACCCTATCAAGGTCCTACAAAAATATAAACTACAATACTAAGATAAATATGGAAACATGAATAAAAATCAAATAAACATGTCCAAATTTTCCATGATCACTACATCCCATAGATCAACACTCGAATTACTAGTAGCACCATTAACCAATATCTCCCCTGATGAAGACTAGCTAACCACTATAGATTCACCATCACTCACATTGATATCTCCTTCCTTTGATACCCCTTAATTTTTTACCTCAATTAGAGTACCCCTTTGTCACCTCCCTTTTCCCACCCTATGGAATGAAAAATCCCCTCAAACCAACTGAGTCAATAATAGCTTATAAGTGATTTTTCATATGAATAGACACATTCATTGAAGTCACCAGGACATGTGGGAGATCTATCAAACCATATTTTCACCCATCAAGGTGAGATATTAGCTCGAACACCCCTTTCCCTACAAAACTTTTTACCAATAATTATGCAATAAAAAAATGTTAGAATCAAAGTGACTTAGAACCTTAAAAAGTGAGTGAATAAGAGAAGAGAGCGATTCTAATTATGGATCAATAATAAAAACCCAAATAGGCTGATTCTCATGAAATAGAGCCCTCAAATCGAAAGGTAATCCTTTTTAGAAATAAAGTGCTCTTCTATTTCCTAAAACACCAATAAGGGAACAAATCCTAGATGATTTCACTCAATAAAGGTAATTTATGAACCACACCACAATCTAGTCACTCCAAAAGATATTCAGACCACCACATAGCCCATGCCACAATAATGTTTTAACCACCCTCTATAACACCTCTCCATTTTTTGAAACCCTCAAAAAAATATTCTTGAACATCAGGGAATTATCTAAATTTCTCCTATTACTCCACACTATCCATAGGTAATTAGGATCAATGATCACCTCCCTATTCTAGACCAAGAACACCAATTTTAGCCTCTTGTCTAACATAGTGCCTTAAAATTCCATCTCCCTTCACTCTACCTATAAAAATAAAATCATCTCCACCATAACAAATTCCTCCAAAATAGACTCCATTACATCACCCATTACCACTTGAGAAAAATACATTATATAAAGTAAATAGATGATTCACCCTCAAATACAAACCCGACCTAAAGACACACTACATTCTAAATGCCACAAGTAGGTAAAATGTCACTCCAAATGAAGTAATCACATGAGTTAGGTAAGTGGTAACATAAATGAAAAAATCACCTTGAAAAATAATCAACTCACCAGTTTTAGGACATCATCACCCCCAATGTCAAAACAAACCTCCTTACACTAGCATGAATACCAACCTCCTATGAATTCAATTCTAAGCCATGCCATAGATCAAACACATTATCAATGATAAATTCATCAATTTCATAATTACGTATATTTGAAAATAGATATGTATGTGATTTAGATTCTCTATAGAAATGCATAGTTGACCAGTATTCAAAGGAGTAAAACAAGGTCCAAGATTTTATAAATATATTCTTGATGTTCTAAGCTAAGCCACTCTGACTACCTCACCACTAGTCACCCTCAATGACTAGGTGTTTGATCCCACGTTGATGTGTCATCTCAATACCAAAAGTAAATTCTTGGGATTTTTCCTCATTATGTGTACCATCTAATAGTTTTAACAAAGCCACCCTAACTAGGTAACCTAATAATCCCCAAAAATGCAACATGCATCTAAAGCACTAAGATTCCACCTAGCAATACTATTAAAGTTCAACTTAAAAAAACCCTACAAGAATAGGAATCTAGATTTCAATATTACACATTACCGAGGGACCATTGCTTATGCTTGAGCTATTAATAGGGATTTTATATTACAATTATTAGTAATGTAAGATAAATATGACTATATAACTAATATATGTGTGTTCATGTTTTTTAATTAAATGAAATCTTACATAAATAATCTATTATTATTATTATTATTATTATTATTTTATATAAATTTTTTATGAATAATAATTATGTTAATGACATGTCACCTTCTATCCTCTTGCCCTAATTCTAAATGTAATACCTTATAAATTCATTATTATTTCTATGAATTATTACCCTAATGACATTTTTAATAATACTAAGAAAATAAATATAAACTTGGGAAAACATCATGATGGTAATCATTAATCATGAATAAAAATGCCCTAGACAATGGATAATATAAATAAAGGCGTTAGCACCAAGTCCCTCTAAGAGGAGGGAGAACAAGTTTTTAGATGAATTTGATGTATTGTACGAAATGTTTATTGTTGAATACATGCAAATTTAAATCTATTTTAACCATTTGGAATTTATAAATAAATTATCCTATCTACAATCAATAAGTATCTTAATTTAATTCATGCCATGTTCCAGGCGAAATCATTGAACACTAAGCTTTGTTACATTTAAATGAATATTCTATCATTTAGATAAAAACCATATTTATTTGAGTTTTCTTATAGAATAAAATGTTAGAATATGTATATATCATGCATAATATACACATGGAACAATTATAAAAATCAAGTATTAGTTATAAAACATAATACTATATGATAGATGAAGGCAATTGTACTTTGCAAAGAAAGATTAGGTAATAAGAATTAAATAGTGTTAGAAAACAAATCAATTAGGTCAAAATTACTAAATTCAAACCTTTATAATATTTTTCTTGTATAATATTTGAGATGCTGGGCATAACCAAGATATATGTCACCTTAAAAAAGTAGGGGGCATAATCAAGAAATATAAAACTATCTATTAGCATGCTAATTATAGTGATTATAAAGATTTCAAATTTTGATATATCTAATACAAGTTCCTTTATCCATAGGAATTTGAACTATTGATTAATATATGTCATTTTTTAAAGATAATATGTCAAGGAATAACTATTATAGTTTCTTCTTACATTTTCCTCTCAAACATATCTCTATATGTTACACTCATTATTGGAACCTGGATGAATTCATGATTATTGTTGAATTAATACCTTGGACTCTGACATTTGTGGTTGATTTTATTTAATGCATGTTTTTGGTGAAATATAACACCTGAATATTAGAAGATGAATAAAAACTATAACTATATAAATTGGAAGAGATAACTAGCATATATTATGGGTATTGATATATTATAACATACACATAGAAACTTATGTTACAAAATGAAAAAAAATATTATTCACATGGTAATTTATAGCATTGATTAGAATCAAATAATTTATATAAATAAGATAAAAAGATTGTATGAAATTGGTCTCACCACAATGATTTATAAGTTCATTATGATGTTCGAAATTTGTGAGATATGTTTAAAGTGATCTGCATAAGAAACAAATGAGTGGATTAGTACCAGAACAATATAATTGCATAGATATATGTAGAGGAATAAAGACAAACTTATGTACATTTAAAAAAATGTTTTGATTATAAATTTATTTTTGTGTGATCTGTATTTGTTTCATTTCAAATGCATAGTGCCAAGACTGATAATTTAGAGAATCAAATACTAGTATGAAAGCAATAATTTTGAAATAAATTGGTCTATTGATGCAAGTTCTAAAACAAAATCTCAATGTTCGTGTACTTAAATTTCCAAAAAATAAATCATAAATAAAACTATATATATATATATATATATATATATATAGACATATGTAAATAATAAACCATAGAAAGCTTCTACATGCATCTAGATGTTTAAAACCTAGTAATATGTTTTCCATCAACCAATTCCAAATTTAGTGCCAAATATTTGAAATAAGTGGTCTACACCCCAAAAAATGAAACATTAAATGTTACAACATTACCTCCTTATTCAAACCCCCACTCTATCTATCTCTCCATGAATGCATGGTCTAGATCCAAGTAAAATGGCCCATAACAACTAAGAAAATAGACAATTAGCTTCAAACAAATAGTATTATTTTATACATGTCATTAAACAATATGTTATTTAAATTTGAAAAATCCTTATATTTTATTTTTTCCCACTAATAGATGAAATTTTAATGTGCATAACATGCAACAATAATTATAATTTAAACACAAAAAGTTCCTAAATTATCCCTAAATATCTATGTCAACAACTTTAGAAATGAATTTGTAAGCAAATTGTTCAATAAAAAAAATTTATTTCATATGCAATTTTATTTGTCCAGTATTGATCCATGCATTTTTTTTTATATAGTCAGCTAAAATGAATTAAATAGAGAACTAAATTTTTTAAATTCCTCACATTTGAAATCAAATCTAAGGTTGTGGATGTAGTAACAAAATTTGTAGTGAAGGCAACCTCCATAATAACAATAGGAATATCAATGATTGAGAAATACATATGCAAAAAATAAACATTATGACATACTTTGTAAATATTAAGAACATAATAGTTTGATTTTATTTTGAGGATGCCATGGTAGGCAAGTTCATATGAAAAATTAGATCAGACGCTCGTAAACTTGAAAGAGAGAAACTATATTCTTTTTTTTATGTTTTATATAATGGATGATTAATGAAAATATCATAGTTAGATTTATTAAAGATTTGAATCTTAAACATGACTTGTGTTCCTTAATGATCATCATGTCATTTGAATCTATGTTTCACAAGACAAGGTAAAGACTTATTCAAATTATAGGTTATAATTCACAACATATATGACATTGCTTAATGTTGTTAAAATATATGGATAATTGTATAAGGAAAAGCAATAACTTACCTATTGCATTTTTTAGGTATTCCATGTCTATCTCTTTTTATGATTGGTAGTTATCAAATTTCAATTAATAATAGAAAGTGTTTAACTACAATGATGATATGAGAAAAGAGAAAAAACATGTTTCCCATGTTCTTTTGTAGGTTTATCTATTCCAAAGACTATGATCATAGAATATTGTCACTAGATTAGAGTGGTATTAGTAGTAGATTCTGTATGATACAAATGTTGTGGCATTTTTTTATCATGTTGAAGGAACCCATCATGCATTTTTCAGATGTATAAGATCTAGTATAAGTAGACAAAGACAAAAATAAATAATACAAAATAGAGAATTGATATGTATCCATTCTATGTACTATCTTTTTGTTTCTTAAAATTATTTGTAAATAACTACATGGTAAATAAGTCATATTCATACTATTGCCATTATGTAATTATTTAGTTTTTAATTATGATTATAAATTCCAAAGTGTATAGACTAAAAGCATTTCTTTTTAATCTTCCACACAATACCTTTTTAGGACTCCATTACTGATAACAAAATATCTTGCTCATACTTATGATTTTTATTTGGAGTTAGATGTAATCTACGTAAAAATACAAAAAGTGGTCATCTATGGGAAAATGCAACTACAAGGAGCCAATTTTTTTTTTTTTAAATATTTATATCATTTTTCCTTGCATATTGATGAAGACATTTCCAAACTAAGCATACAAGATTTTAGAAGTAACATTTCTTATATTATTTGGTGAGGGATAAGAATCATAGATTCATATTTTAATGATGTGGGTGGGGGGGGGAGGGTGGGTGGGTAATGATTGAATTTTATAGCTTTTGGTGTTTAGCATATTCCCTTTACAACATGTGTTACAAGATTTGAAGTAGTTCAAATGTTAATGTTTTCCAGAAACAATTATGTTATCCAATGAATTTGATGATGTCACCAATGTCTAAGAGAACCTTCAAGATATAAATTCATATTATAGTATATAATTAATTATTCCTTGAGGTTTTCAAGGGAAGATTAATTTACCTAGGTAATATAATAAAACATAAAGAGGGAAAATATGTTATGCGAAAGCTAGTTTACAAATATGTGTTTCATTCAGTGTAATTAAGAAATAAATGTAAATTTTATTTTATTGTTCTTCTTGTATGAGTTATAAGTAAGAGTCAAATAATTTTTCAATCTCCTCATGACACTTATATATTTCAGCGAGTGTTTTTATGTCGTCTAAAGTTGCCATTTTTGTTCCTAGGTTTTATTTCGCTAGGTTTTCTTTTCTAAATTTTAGGATTTTTTTGATAAATATATGTAATAATTTGGTGGTTGATGATAAAATATACCTATGTTAGTTTTATTGGTTGTTGTGATTGATAAAAAAAAGATTTTTTAAATAATATATTTAATGATTTTTTGGGGATATAGTAAAATATGATGATTTTGGGAATGTTTTTTATTGATAGTGAATTGGCAGGTTGTAGATTGATTATTGAATGAATTTGAAGGTCTAGTCTTAATAATTTAAATAAATCTTAGATATCTCTAATAATGTGATCTCAATGTACAGGGTGTTATTCCTACAGTGCTTTTTAAGTGTAGATTTGTAGTAGAGATTTAGGTGTTGAATTATGGTTAATTATTTATTTTGTTGACACTATCATTTTTTCCCAAGGAAAAAACTATGTTATTTAATTAAGATAGAAAGGTCATTCACTACATTATTCTAATTGAGTATAACCATTTCAATTTCCTTACCAATCCTTTTATAGCCATTTATAATAGTGATGGTGTCAAGTATTTATTGGTATTTTTAATATTTCTAAGTGAGCTATCTAAATTGGAAGAGGTTAACTAACTCACAATAGTGTTTTCTGAATTTTTGAAAACACACTATGAGCCAATTGAAATTTTTACCAACTATTATATACACACACATGTCTATTTTATTTATGGTAGAAATTAAATACTCAAAAATTATTGACATGTTTTTTCCAAGATAGTTAGTGTCTTCAAATTTAATTTAAGCAGACAAAGTATGAATTAAATATATTAAATATATGGTCTAAAATATGAAATATGTTTATTAGAATCAGTTCTCTACATGATCAAATGTTAACATTGAAACCTGGTATGATGCCCAGAGAGGAATACATTATGTAACATGATTATAGGTCAAGGCAAAGAATGTGAATTACTTAAATTCCATTGTGAGTGTTTTCGACAAGATATTATAATTTAACGATACTGATTCTATTTCACCTATAAAAGACAAAATCGTAACATGAAAAGGAATAAAAAAAATAAGATGACAAGAAATTATATTTGTAAATGGACAATTATTCAGCATAAGAAATAATACTAGTAAATAAACAAAAATCTATGGAAAATAATTATATGAATAAACATTCAATCAAGCATAACTGCTTATCTTTTCCCATGCAATTATGTTATTTTATTATAATAATTAGCAAGATATAGTGAAGAAGAAATTTATAATCCACAAAGAAAGAAGAAAAAATACATTCACCATACCTTATTACATAATACTATAAAATAAATCCAGAAACAATATATTTTTGAACAATCAACCACTTCCACTTTTATTGTCCAATCAATCAGATTAAATAGTTAGCTCTTACTATAATAAGAGGAATAGTAGGAAATTTTTGATTTACTATAAATAGAGGGAGATAGTTAGCTCCTCTTATAATCAGATAAATATACACTCAATATGAAATATAGTTTCAAAATCACATCAAATTGGAAAAAGACCAAATTCGAGACTAAATAAAAAATCCTTTAAAAAACCAACTAACATTACACATGCTTTGGTATATTTATGTTTTTTAGCATTGTAGATACTATATAATGAATAGAAATAGTATAATATGAAATTATAGTAACATTAGAATGCTAAGTATATAAATTACAGTAGAGTAGAGAAAAAGCCTTATATTTTCTCTTTGCCTACTAATTGATGAAATATGATTGGCCACTACACCCAATAATGATTCCAAGTTAAGCACAAATAGTTCATAGTGTATCCCTTCAAGACTAATAATAAAATTATATTACCTTTTAATCTTATTTTATACAAATAATTTAGTTATGAAAGTTAGACCAGAATAAAAACAAATCCAAAATCATTTCACATAAATCCATAAAAATTGGAAAGATTGACACCTAAAATGTGTGAGGCAGTCACTACAAATCCATCAGACACCCAATCTATAGGTTTTTTTTTTGAAATGTTAAGATTTATTGAATTACAAAGACCAAAACATAAAATCCATATGGTGCTTAATGAAGACCTAATCAATTCATTGTCAATAAAGACATTTTTAAAACCCTCACATGTTACTGTAACCCTTAAAACTCTTTAAAATTATTATTTGAAAATTTATATTTTCTTGAAGAATAATAACAATCAAAATGAAGAGATGAATTTTTTATCATTAAACTAAAAGCATCTTAGGACTTAGTAAATTACCAAAAATTGTGCATATTTATTGGTTAGCTTATTTTCAATCCTTGTAGCGTTAAAAAACTTAGTAAAACATAGGAAGCTTTTTCAGACATCTAATTATTTACAATTCACCATCATGTTATTAGATGAATTAATGCAATCTCCAATATAAAACCATCAAACTTGGTATCTCATACCACATGAATAAATACAACAAGGATGTATATAAAATAATGTTACTTACTTGAAACCAATTGGCTAAATCAGTTTTTATGGTATCTTGTGCTTTGATTGGATCAAGGTCAGGAATAAAGTATGTAAGAGACAAAGGAGGAGTTTATTTACAACAAGTATGATGTGATATTTAATTTTATATTTGTTCATAGGGTGTGGGATAATGGTTTGGTGATTCTGTATCATATAATGAATTAGTTAACTAGCGAACATGATTGAGGGATATATAGATATAGATGTCTATAAAATCTTTCTATGGTTTGATAGTTTCTCCCAATTATTGATGGAATTTCAAGTGCTAATCATAAAACCAAGTAGGTCAGATCACATGAACAAATTTAGAAAGGAAGTCTATACAGAAATGATTTTTGCTTGAAGCCAATTCCCCAAACTATTTATTTTCTTGAAGTTGATTTCCTAAACAATGAAACAAATATGTCTTAAATCTATACATGTAAATTATTATGTGAGATTGAATGTTTTATCTTTTTAGATAACGTGAATAAATGGTTTGATGATTTATATTAAATGTTAGGTTTGTTAATTAAATAACATGGTAGTGGGATATAGAGACCTAAATGTCCATAAAAGCCTACTATGTGTCGCTATATTTAATTTTAATTCTTGGAATGAGTTCAAATGGAATTGAAAAATTCAATGTTAAATCTTATATAATGTACCCAAATGTTTGAATATAGACAAAGACACATATTGAATAAATTAAATTGAGTATAAAACACAGCCACTATACTAGAGTTTTGTAATGTCAAATAAATTATAATTTACTTTTTAATCTAATAAAATAGTAAAATTCTATGTAAAACATAAAATTAATAAAAAATAAAGGTTCAACCATGCACTTGATTTTAGAACAATGCAATAGATAACAAAATGGGTAAATATAATTCAGCACCTTAAAAATGTTATGTGGATGGGTAAATTCAATAAAGATATTTAGTTCTACAACAAAAAATTTGAGTTTAAGATGGTAATGTTTAGGGTTCATAATCATGACCCAAATTTTTAGTCATTTAAGTTTAGGTTGTTCTCATAAAAAGCACTTACAATAAAAAATACATAGTTGTTTGCTCTTAGGATAGTATACCTAGGTGTACAAGGAAGCATCATAATCTTATAAATAGAAAATAATCACAATATTTTGATCAATTAAAAATAAAATCTAGGTTCCTTATAATTAAATTAATGACAATAATTTTACAGATATTGTATCTAGTTCTACAGGAAACCATCTTCCTTGTATTCAATTGATTAACATTGATAATGAACCACTTGTGTTTAACATGGAACTATTGCTGAGTATGATGGATAATCACATTTCATTAATAAATGGAAAAGGATTAAATATAATGTTTTTATAAATTCAAGTAATAGTGGTGGCCAATCAGATTCCATTGATTTGTAGACAAAGAGAAAATATAAGGATTTTACAAATCCAAATAGTGGTTTGTTTAATGTGGATAAAATAATAATATTTGTTTGAATATATTTGGATAGCTTTTTAAGATATTAAAGGCCATTTTACTTGGATATATATCACACATCAATGTTGGGGTAGAGGTAAGAGGGGTTTGTACAAGGCAAAAATGATCTGCCATTCAATGTTACATTTGTTCACAATGTTTATACTACTTATTTTAAAGTTTTGACATTCAATATGACATTAATTGATGGAAAAATGGAAACAAGTTTTAAATATCTAAATGCATGTAGAATATTTCTATGGTTTGTTTCATTCACCAAAACAAGGAAGACTAGAGAGAAGTCAGTGGGATGGGGCAAAAATATTTTGTTAGTTTCTATAGGTTTCATACATTGCACAAAGAGTTTAGAGATTAAGTTTTTTACTACAATATTTATTCTTTTGGTCTTCTAATTTGAAATTGAAGGCCTTGATAGGGTCTACATCAATTTATAAATGGATTTTAAGCTCTACTCTATAATTTCAATAAATTTTAAGGTTTGAGAAATGTTTTTATGGATTGGGATTCTAAGGGATTTTTAGGTGATAAATTTTCATTAATTATTTATTTTCTTGACACTACCACTTTTTGATAGCCCAAACACTATGATATTTTATTATGATAACAAGGTCATTCACTACATTATTGTAGTTAAACATAATTGTTTCCTTTTCCTCACCAAGCCCTTTATATCTATCTCTAGGAGTAATGGATCCAAGTATTTATTGGTCTATTTCATATTTAAAATAAATATATTTTATTTATAAGAGGATAACTAGATTTCAAAAAAATTATTAGACTATGTAAAAAACTAGCATGAGCTGGTCGAATGTTTTACCAACTATTCTATACATATGCATATACCTATTTTGTTTATGGTAGAAATCAAATAATAAAAAATTAGTGACATGATTTTTTGTAATGTAGGTATACTTTTCCATTTTAATTTAAAAACATAAATCATTCATTAAATTTACTAAATATATGGTCAACCATAAATAAAATATATGGAAGGAAGCAATTGTAGATGAGCCACTGGTATTGACACTACGTGCTCTCGGGGAGTTCTTTTACTGGGATCTATTATATAACTATCTTGATGGTAGTGTTCCTTGAAATTTTTTTAACCTCATCAAAATGGAATATCTTGAGTTTTCCAATAATGCATTTACTGTATTTATATCTTCTCCTCCATGTAATATAATATAACACATAAAGGGAAAATATGGTATGCAAAAGCTAGTTTATAGATATATGTTTTATTAATTTATTTGATTACTAAAATAAAGAATTAACTATTAAATTTATGTTATCATTATTATTGTATACATTAGTAACAATATTAATATACTTTTTGAATCTCCTCATCACACTTAGTTATATGTTGAATCTAGTGGTTTAATATGGTTTTTAAAGCTTTCATTTTTTTGGCATAATGAAAAGTGTTGAAATTTTTAGAATAATAAGATTAGTAACTTAATAAATGCACACTATGCGAAATGATTTAATATTTAGAAAATAATTTTTTTTTGCTTTGGATAAATGATTGAAACTATGTTATTTAATTCATTTTTTTATACATGCCATGGCAAAAGAATTCCCACATGTCAACGAGTTGCAATTTCAATAGTTAAATTATTGTTTTTAACATAATTCAAAACATAAACAAATATAATTAAATGAGGATGTATAAAACCCAATATTATGCTTTTTAAATTTAGACTAGGTCAATGGTTCCATGTAAATAAAGTAATACACTTGACTGATAGACATTATATTTTTATAGGCTTTGCTTTTGAGACATTTTAATTCATTTTTTGTCTTATCCAAATGTGGTAGAAGTTCATTCAAATAATTAAATTTATCTTGGGAATTTTTTTGTTAAATTTATATTTTATCTTTTTAATATTTTAATTGGATTTGATCTCTAATAACATATTATAACTCATTTTTAAGTTTCCCATGTTGTGTATGCTATTCAGCTAGCTAATAGGACTAGTGATTGTAATAGTCTACCAACTCCTTAGTATTTTTTTCCATTTGTCATCTAATTGATCATTATCACTCAATTTATGACACTTATATTTATCTAATAATTTGATGGCATCTTTGAGTTTGTCCAAATATTTCATTTCTTATTCATTTTTTTACTTATAGAAGTCTAGTTTCTACTTAGTTAGATTCAATTTGTACTCCAAAGTTGTTCAAGATGAAAACAAACATGAGAAATGGGTTGAGGTTATATCCCCATACCTAACCTCAAATTAAATTCCATATTTATAATTGTGTCTTCAAAAATTAAATTGAGCGATGTAGCTATCCCTAGCTACATACTCTCTTTTATATTAATTTGATATTAAACTATAAGTTTAGTATCTATTATTCTAACCCAAACTTGTTGTATTGATATTTTAAATGTTTCCTATTTTTATCTTATATGAAGTGATATTGGTCCTCTCTTGAAACTTCATTTTACCTTCTTCATTTTGAAGGGAATTTGGGTTGTATACTACTTCCCAAACATTTTTATCCATTCCATTTCCACTTTTGTAAATTTCAAGGATTTTTACGTTCTAATTAGATAATATTTTTAAACAATTTTATTTAGGTTACATTAAAATATGAGGATTTTAGAAATTAGGATTCTCAAGAATTTTTATTTATTGGCATGCAAATTTTAGATGCTAGTCTTTGTAATTTCAATTCTTTCTTAAAGGATTTTTTCATTTAGTCTTAACTGTGGTCTTGTTCCAATTCAAAGGGATTTTAAAACTATATTTTGTATTATGATTGAATCCTAATTTTATTTATTTTCTCATTTTGTAATAACTTTGTTTGTGTAAAAATATTTTTATTTTAAGTAAATGTACGGTGCATCGTCATAGTGGAATCTCTAAGGTTTCATTTAATATAGTATATCTAATTATTAATATATTCAAAATTTTATTAAAGAATAAAAGTGGTAATCCCTAACTATTCAATATTATATTCCATTTTCTATTTTTAGTTATAATATTATGCAATAAGGTAAGGTGTAATTATGTTCCCTTAATTTTTTTGATGATAAAGGTCTTTTCTACTATGCCTTCCTGATTTTTATAGTAAAATAATATAAGTCAATGTGAAAAATAAAAAATATATGCCTTGTTGATTGTTATGGATGAATCAAATAAGTTAATTAGAATAAATATCTAGATGTCTATAAAAAATTGCTATGGTTTGATGAGTTAAGTGAACTGGGTAGGATTGAAGAAAAGACAGACAATAGCAATGTAGGTATTTGTTTAAAATTAAATAAGTATCGATTGTCTTATTTTTGAAGACATAAACTTTTGGAACATTTTTATATTTATGGATTTTGAGCAATAATAGTGAAAAGTATTCAAAAAAAATTTCTCTATGTCCTCTTTAAATAATCTATACATCTATATGCAATTGGATTTAACACATTTTAAGTAAGGTAAAAAGCATTGAGTGAAGACATAGTGCCTCTTAAGGTAAAAATAATAATTATAGATCAATACATAGAACATGTAGTTTTTCATTGACATTGAAAGTATTCTTAACCAAAAATCTAATAATTTACAACATTGTGTAACCAAATTTTTAACTTTTGACCAAATCAAATGTTTTATATCTGCTTAAATGATAACATTTTTTTTGTCAATATTTAATATTGACCTATAAATCTAAGGAAATAATTTGAGAAGAAACATACAAAATTCAAAGAAGAAAAGACAAATATATATTATACTAGGAAAAATTAAAATTTAGCGAAATAGTATCTAGTGCTCTTACCAAATATGAAATCTTTACTTTTTAAATATGAATAATCAATTACAAAAGTATGCATAATTTCATAAAGGATTTTTAAAAAACTATAAACATGTTTCTAGTGCAAATATTGTTTCTAGACCATTCAATCCAAAAACACAAATGATAGAAATAAACAATTCAAATATTTAGCTACCACATAGATGCATATATTATAATGATCATAAATGCACCTATTATAGAATATGGGTACATTTGAAGATCCATGATTTCAATCCCTAACCAAGGAATTAAGGATGCTATTTTCTAAATCCAAGTATGAATTATTTATCAAATTCATTATCAATAATTTGTAATCACATTTGCCTATAATTGAGCACCTTTTCTTATTTTTTCCCCTTGTATTATGTAGCAAGGCAGAGTGTACAAGCTCATGAATGCATTTCCATTAAAGATATTGATGAAAATGTCCATGCCCTTGATCCATATCTTATCAGTAGTATCATAATGGTATTTTACATTAGAATTTATGATGCTTTTTAAAAGTAATATTCCTTGTAGAAAAGTTGTTTACATTAGATTTATAGGAACATCAAAAATAAATGTTAGTATTTTATAATGTTAACACTATCTCAAGATATTTAATTTTAAAAAAAGAGAAAAGAAAAACAATGTCACTATTGTCATATGCATGTTTAGGTAGACTTGTAACTTGATCAACTAATAGTAACAGTTGGTAACTAAAAATGTTGAGGTGTATATACTGATTTTAGATAAGATTCTAAAAGAATTTTAATAATAGATTTAATCTAGAAATATATTATAAAAAATAAAAATAAGGTTCAAAATATATACAAATTTTGAAAATGAATTAATTTGAACACACTTTACATGGTCCCTAATCTTAAAATTCCTTTCTTAACCTACACCAAGTTCAAATTAGTAATTTAAAATAAAGATAGACTAAAGATGATATGCAAATCTTGAAGATGTCTAAATGTTTTTCAATAAAATTCTTTGGGGATAAGTGCTCTAATAGTAATAAAAGATACATATAATTTAAGGAATACAAGTTAAAATATTAAAAAATGATCAAACTAGTTATCAGGATAGATTATCCATATTAATGGGAAAAGGCTTCTTTCAAGACCCTCATGCATATAGGTTATAAGTGTAGAACTAGTTCACAACTTTTGTTGATGTATGAGAATGCTCTTAAATAACACATTAATCTATGACAAATACAAATGTGTATATTTAAAATAATTTACCAATATAATTGAGCTATATTAAATATTTTTCAACATTAAATTATATAACATGTGTTTTTGTACCTTTATGATATTTCCAATGGTCACTGTGTTACTGATTGCCTTGCTTGTTGGCTTTAAGACTTATTTAGATGCATTTTTTGGTCAAAGTAATTTTAATAAGTTAAATGATTTATAATCTATGTGGTGTACCATGGAACGGATGAGGTATAAATCTAAGCAAACAATTACAAAATGGTGAAAAAAATAGAAATTAAACTACACAATAATAAGAATTCACATAAGGCTTTAGATGTAATTTTCATGTAGCATATTTCTTGAATGGATTATTTATTCAACAACCATACATGTACTTGGACTTACAAATTGAGTCAATCTATTCATGAAGTGAAAGCTATGGAGAAATAATAAAGTAAGAAGACACAAATGATCGATAAGATTCCAAGAAGAGATGATAGAGTTTAATTATTCTAAGAGTACTTTAATTTCTTTAGTTAACAATGACATGGCCAAATATCCATGTTTAAACCACTGAATTACTTATTTTTTCCCCACTATCACAAAAAAAGTGTGGGTAACTCACTAGAGCAATGTGGACATCATCAAAGGTAGATTTTGATAATGAGGATAATTTGAGGCTTCTTTCAAATACAAGTGAGGGGTTGAGTTAAATTTATTCATCAATTTCCTATTAGAATATGAGATAGCATGATAAATATTTTTATGTAAAATAATTGAGATTTTTGACTTCTGGCTATTATCTGCATCTTACCCACTAACAATGCCCACACCTAAGAAATTATTTCATGTTCACTCCCTATCATAATGTAAATATATTATTGGTGATATCCATCTTCATTTAAATCTCTAATCCTATCTATAGAATTATCGATGATAAACTACCATAATGAATATTGAAATGCTAAACCCACAGTACATGTGACCAAAAATTAAAATAAAACTTTTAATATAAGCATTTTACATGGCATCCAAATCTGTCAAACCTTTTCCAGTAATCCAAATTTCAAATTAATGTTTCATTAGTCATAAAATCCCCAAATCGTCATGTAGGTTTAAGGGGAAGAGTAGAGGTGGTATGTAGATGGAAGTCTTGATAGTTTTCATTAACTATTACAAGGATTGAGATTCAAGTTGTATTAATGATTTTTTTTATAATCTCTTTTATTATGTGGTGACTTCCAATGCTTCTTATAGTCAGAAAGATAATTTCATCACTAGTACTTGATATTTAAGCCATTAAATTTTGTTGATATCATGTAATGTCCTTTTAAAGGATTTTATGTCTTATATTAAGCATGGGAATTTTTTATTTTTTATTTAGCTAGGTAAAAATAACTCATAAAAAAATAGTATTTGGACCAACTATGAGAAACATAATTATAATGTAAAATAGCCAGACCAAAGTCACACCACAAAACAAAATATAAAATAACAATGTAAATAGCATAACATGCAAAATGCCATCAAAGTATTTAGAACTATCATCCTTATTGTTTACATGGGTAACATAACTATATTCAAAATCAAATCCATTCTCATCAGAACTAGCTCTATTATCAAATCTCTCAAAAACATACGAAACTATTTCCAAATGATCAAGGAAATTGGTCATTTTTATTTAATGTATAAACCTCAACAACTTATCAAGATCCTCTTTTTTAGTAATTTCAATCACCTTCTCAAAATATTCTAAAAACATACCTACATATGCATCTAGAATCTACCTAAATTCCTTTGCTATAACCTTAGTTGTATTGACCAAAACACTCTCAATATAGACATTGACATTCTTCAATAAAGGATCATGCTCATAGATGTTTGGTTGCTCAACACCTCCTTTTCTTTATAATTATTCTAAAAAAATACAGAGAAAAAATTCATCAAGATAATGACTAGTCAGAGAGAGTCACAAAGACGATCTTGATATGAATTAAACACAAGTTAAAATTTCACAAAATAATAACAATATAACTAAAATATGTTTCACATAAAATAGTTTTCTAAAAAGAAATGAAAATAATCAAACAAACAAAAAATATTATTCATCTCAGTTAAGGCCAATATGTTTTAAGACAAAACAGTTAAAATACAAATAAAAAATTCATCAATCTAAAGACTAATCATAGATACTCACATATCTCATCTTGACATGACTTAAACATAACATAAAATTCCACAAAATAATTTTCTACAAAAATAGTTTTATAAAAAATAATTAAAAACTAAAATAGAAAAAATATATATTATTAACATCACCTAAGCCCAATAATTGAGGTTTATCATAATCAAGACATAAAAAAGCTAGGATTAAATGTAATCATACAGCCAAAATTAACTTTTTTCCATAAATAAGGAACTAATGTTAAAATTTACTGTCAACACAACATTAAAGTCAGGATATTTTGCACATATATAGCTAATAATAGATAACCAAAAACTAAACTGAGTTAAGCAAAGCTAGATATGTTTTAGATACAAAAAAATTGATTATTAGATAACTTCATCTATTTAAGGTTTAACAATAACACAATTTTAAAAAGTATCAAAGCATGGTCCATCTGCTTAAATTTAAATTCAAGAGATAAACTAGCTTATAAGAAACATGTAACTATTTTTTGAATATTTAATTTCTACCATAAAAAAAATAGGCATATGTGTGTATATATAATATCTGGTGAAACTTTAAACTAGTTCACACTATTTATATTTTGCATAGCCAAAAAACATCATTACAAGCTAGTCAACCTCTTCTAATTCAAATAGATCACTCATAAATATGCAATAGATCAATAAGTAATTGAAACCATTTCTCCTTCAAATAATTATAAAGGGATTACTATGGAAAATGACACTATTATGTTCAAATTAAACAATGTAGTAAATGACCTTGTTATCATAAAAAAATAACATAGTTTTTCCCTTATGAAAAATGATAGTGTTCAGAAAATAAATAATTAATGGAAATTTATCCCATAAATCTCTAATAGAAAACTAAAATTTTATTTTAAATTACAAATACTAGAGCTTAAAATTCACTTGGTAATCATTCTAGACCCTATCAATTCACTATCAATAAAAACATTCCCAAAACCTGCATATTTTATTGTAACCCAAAAAAAATATTTAAATATATTATTTGTAAAATTATATTTTTCTCAAGAACAACCATCAAAATAAATAGATCCATTTTTTAATCATCAAATTCCATATTATCACTTAAGTTTATCAAAATTACAACAATTTAGAAAATAAAACCTAGCGTGACAAAACCCATTCAAATAGATCACTCCAAAATATGCAACATACCAATAAATACTTGACATAATTTCTCCTATAGATATCTATAAAGGCCTTACTAATGAAGAGGAAATTATTATGTTCAAATGAAATAATGTGGTAAATTCCCTTACTATCATACTAAAATAACATAGTATTTCCCCAGGAAAAAATGGAAGTGTTAAGAAAATAAATAATTAAGATAAATTTAGCACCTAAAGCTCTAATATAAATTTGTAATTGGGAATCACTACACAAATATCACCCTATAGACATATATCATGTGAAAAACATTTTCAAAACCCTCATATCTTAGTATGACAAATAAATTATTAAAATATATTAATTGGAAAATTAGATTTGTATCAAGCACAACAACCATCAAAATGAATAGAGGCATTTTTTAATCATAAAATGCCATATTGTGACATTATTTATCAAAAAAGCCTACAATTAAGAAAAAAAAAACTAACATGTTGAAAGCCTTAGAAATCATGCTCACAGTAAAAAAATGTTACCTCTAAACACTCTCCATAGAGTATGCTTATCATTCTAGATTATCCCATAGATTTATTTTAAAAACCTAACACTTAGAAAAGAAAAATTTTCAAAATATTCAATAGACCAATAAATAATTCACACCATTACTCCTGGAGATAAATATAAAGTCCTTGCTAATGAAAAGGAAACAATTATATTCAAATGCAGTAACGTGGTAGATGCCTTTACTATCATAATAAAATAACATCATTTCCCCCTAGGAAAATATGGTAGTGTTAAAAAAATTAATAATTAATGGAAAATTACACCTAAATCTCTAATATAAATCTATAATTAGGAAGCATCACATGAATATCAAATTTTAGACCAAGATCATGAGAAAAAAATTCCTAAAACTCTAATATTTTACTATGATCCAAATAAATTATTTAAATATAGTACTTCAAAAATTAAATTTTTATCATACATAATAACCATCAAAATGAACAGATGCATTTTTCGATCATCAAACACAATATTATCACATATATTTATATAAAAAAATTATAATTTAGAAAAGAAAATCTAGTGAGATGAAAGCCATAAAAAACAAACGCATAGTAAAAAACCTTACCTCCAAACTCTCTGCACATGATATTATTTCATCCATTCCACTTTGTTTTGACCAAAATAGTAAAACATAACAATATTTTACAAGCATCTATATATTTAAAACCCACCAAAATGTTTTCCATCAAAAAATCTAGAATTCAATTCCAAATCTTCAAAAGAAGCAGTCCACACCCCATGAACAAAAACATCATTGAATGCCACATCATTCCCACCTTGTACAAAGACCCACTATATCTCTCATGTGATAAATTCATAGTCTCAATCCAAGTAAAATTTCCCATAACATCTAAAAACTATCGAATTAGCTTCAAACAAATATTATTATTTTATCCACGTTGTTAAATAAACTGTTAATTATCTTTACAAAAGCCTTCTTTTTTTTCTTTACTCACCAATCACTGAAATCTGATTAGCTACCACACCTAGTAATAATTGTAAGTTAAGTGAAAATGGTTCTTAGAGTATCCCTCCATGATTAATAAAGTATTTACAAAATAATTCAATCATGAAAATAGAAATGCATGAGTATGTTGTGATAGGGCTAAAAAGCTGATTTTTATTAACATTACATGTAATAAAATATTTTTAGTCATGATAAAGAGTAGTATGTGAGGCATCCAAACTTTTGCATTATATTTTCACATGTTCCTTATAAATAAAGTGAATTCCCTTCTTTTTGGTTTTTTCTTTAAATAAAAAATAAAAATTATAAACCAATGTAGAAGATTAAATTTATTGTTCCTCATATTTAAAAAAAGAAGTTAATCATACTTTTAAGCTAAGTAGGTATCCTTGATTTGTTAGTGTAGACTTTTATCCTATGGGTTTCATCTACACATATAGTTAGCTTTCTTAGTGTAGCTAGGTCATTGTGAAAAATTTGAATGAGGGGTATCTATCTTTCTCCTTCATATATATGTAACCTCTCCCATTATATTTACAATCAATGACGATATGCAATACTTTATTATTTTTTTTCATTCCTTTGTAATATTCTCTTATGCGTGATTTTATTTACTAGCAGCTTCATTGTGATGTGTAATTTATCAACTCATGATATCACTCTATCATGTGCATTCATTGATCCAGTGATCTTGGATGTAAATCTAATATGGTATCAAAGTCCCAATCCATTTTTGTGATTGTTTGGTTTATTTTTGTTTAGTTTCATTCTAAAAACTTGCATGAACAATGTTCATATTGACTTTTGCATGTATTTTATTGGTTGTATAAGTTTATATATATATATATATATATATATATATATATATATATATATATATATATATAAGATAATCCTCATGGTTATCAAGGTAGTACAAATTCATTATTTACATTTATGTACTTCTATATTAGTCGTGTAATCTTAAGTTTGTAGATCGAAGAGGAGGATGCATTGACCCTATTTTTTACTTGGTGAAGGATTTGATACTTATAAAAGTTTTAAGGTGAATACATGGTTTCTTGGCATTAAATTTATTTAAAAACTATGAGGATTCATAAAAAATACAAGTAGGAATCATTGTTGTCTACCTTTTATTATCCAAAATATGGTTTACCATTCTATATATTTATTACACAGCTTATGGCTAGTTGTAGGCAAATGAGACAACATAGTTTCAAAGATCATTGTGCGTACAAGTTTGTGCATATTTTTGAATCTAGCATATTCCACTAGTATATTTAGAATAACATCAGTCACCCTTCACACATGACTAATCATGCTCCTGCATACTCAGGTATTTGACATCAGATTTGAGGCATTTTATCCAAAATTACTCATTATTTTCAATTAGAAAATGCTTTCCTTTAGTGCCCACAATATAAACATAGGTTACCCTTATAATATCTCCTCTATTACACACATATATGGTAGGTTTATACCTATATTGAGCTCCTTCTTATCACCATCAATCTATGTGAGGCCTTGGGCTCTCCTACAGTGGTCTCATATATTCCAAACTCATCTAGTTCTTTAATGGTGACAAAGTAAATTACTTTTTGAGGCCAAACCCTAATTAATCTTTGTGGTGGTGCCTCTAGTATCTTTCTAATATCAATGCAATGTTAAAACCTAATATTTTCCTAAAAGATTAAAAATTAAAGCATTTTTTAGTTTTGTTTAAAATAGATTTTTAGTTTTCATTTTTTTAATTAAATATCTTCAAGTATGCCCTTTTAATTAAATTGTATGTAGGGGTGTATGGTAAGACTATTTTCCATTTTACTTTGCTTGAAGAAGATCATGGTTTCATTCTGGTTCCAACAAGTGGCTAGAGATAGAACATTTTATCGATAACTTGAATTTTAGAGCCACTTTTTGTAAAAGTGGTTTATTTTTCATTCCCATTCTATCAGTTCAATTTCTATTGTAAACACACTAAAGTTACAAAGTGCCATATTTATGGGATTTACTTATGTTATAGGCTCTACCACTTTATGTACTAATTAATCACACATGGATACATTATTATCTATGCCTAACATACCTATTCTGGGAATGCACTATTTATATTGATGCATGCACTTGCTGTTCACTTGGATGCATTCTTGATTATGTTTAATGTCCCATTCATGACTGTGCTATACTCTAGCATCATTGCAGAATATTTTATGTATTCTTTCAGTACCTTGATATATTTTCTCAATCATAATGAATCTATTTAAGAGACTCTAGAAGAGGAACGTTGAGTCTACATCATTGATCCTTATTAGGAAGACTAATTATGATTCATGGCATATGTACATGGAATGTTCACTCATGGATTTGGGCCTTATTCTATTATTATATGGACAGATTCCTAAAACTATTATCCCAAGCCAATATGATGATTGAGCCAACTTTTGTTACTATGTTTATGGCCACTTATTGATACATGTTTCATGGGATCTAAACTACCATGTGGAGCACATAAAGCATCCCTTCACTATTTAGACCACTCTTCAGATATTTTTAGGGTATCCTATTGTGATTTATGTCACATGTCATCCTCCTCTACCTATTATCTCTTCTAATACTATTATACTATTTCCTACTTCTATTTTTTGTGTTGACCCATCCATGGTAGACAATGCTCTTCCTTTTTTCAAGTCCCCACTATAGGATGAGATTTTTCCAGACCTTAGTTATATCATTGCATATTCAACATCCATTCCTATGTAGTATGTTTTTTTTACCAATGTCTTCATAGACTTAAATTTTAGAGGACATTATTTATTTTAGTGAGAGTACACGCATTGAGAATCAATGACTCATATGTTCCTCAGGAAATTCATCTTGCAGATCTGAGTGCTTCATTTACAGACCAATCTTCAGTGTTGATGATTTTTTATCCTTACTCTCTTATTCCCATGGACATTCTTTTAGTGATTTTGCCATTCCATTCTTCTTTTTTAGATTTAATGATAGTACTTATAAACCCTCATGTTTTCTCTCCTTCATTGTATGCTTCCTTATTTCCATATTCTATAGTTAAGCCTATGATTCATGATCAAACTTTGGCACATTTGATCATTAGCATGGATAATTCTGAGCATTTTATAGAGGTCTACATCGTGATTCCCACTTGAATTCCACTTGATTAAAAATTCAACAGTTTGATAGCTTAGGTTTTGCTTCTTCCAAAAGGAAGAGACAACATTTCTTACAAAGGGAGATACTATAGCATTCACCATGTGACATTCTTTGCTTACTTTATCTCTTCTTTATGGAGGCATACATTCTTCAAAAAATTTAAGATATTGGGGATCATCACTATGTACTTGGGTATCTCATTAGGCCTAGTTTTCAGAACCCAATTCTCTAGTCCACCTAAGCTATGATTAAGGGGAGTGTTGGTGTACACTTTATCCTATGGGTTTTGTCTACAAGTATTTTTAGCTTGCTTAGGGTAGCTAGGCCATTGAGAAATATTTTCACGCATTCATTAGAATGTGGGGTACCTATCTCTCTCCTTCATGTATATGTAACCTCTCCCTTTCTATTTATCATCCAGAATAATATGAAGTATTTTATCATTTGCTCTCATTCCTTTCCAATATTTTGTTATGGATGATTTCATTTACTAGTAGCTTTATTGTGATGTGTACTTGCTCAACTCATGTGATCATTCTACCATGTCAATTTATTGATCTGGTAATCCTAGATACAACTCTAATATGTTTTCTAAATATTAGAAAAAATTATATAAATAAAAGGGTCATAAAAGTAATGGCTAATAATGAAGTAATTTTAATATGACTAAATTTAAAGAAATAAAATTACATAAAAATCAATAATCTAAATAAAGTGTGATTGAGTTAAACCCAAAATGATAATGATTAAGTTGTTATTAGGCCAATAATATATTTGGAAGAATTGTAAAATGAGGAAGTGTATTTAATACTTCTTCACCACTAAAACAACACTACATTTTATTATACTAATTGATTTTTTGTATTTTAAATAATTTATAGACGAGTGATTTCTCATCTTAATTTGTATTTAATTTTATTATAAAGAGGCAACACAAATTTTTATAATTCATATGTAGTCTCTTTTACAATCAAAAAGTATCTTGTAAATGATAAATAAATGTATATTAAGTATTATTTATTTGGAAAATATATTTTTTTGCATAAAAACCGCGAGTTAATCAAATATTTACAAGCACAAGGTAAATTTTATAAAGAAAGAGACTCAAAATGATAGTTTTTCTTCAATTAATTTAGGTTTAGCTGGTGAATAACTCTAATAATGAAAACAAATATTATGTCATAGATAACTTATCAAGGCCACTAATCACAAAGTATGTTTTAGATTTAGTCATAGTTTCCGAACTTTAACCATTCACAAAAGAGGATTGTGAGAAACTTTATACCAAAGTTATCGTTTGGGAAAACATTTCCATATTTTCATATTATAAAAGTTGATGTTTATTGGAATAGTAAATGCTACCTCACATATGGGATATTATCCTTTTAATATTTTCTATATTGATCAAAAGGATAAATTACTCTATTAACGAGGAAAACACATTTTGAAATATTTATCCTAATTTGGTATTGATGAGGAAAACACATTTTTGAATATTTGTCTTATATTGAAAACATTATTGATCATTTTAATTCACATAATATGCAAAAATAAATAACCAGATTCATTAGTGGATGAAACTTGTGTTTTACAGTTAAACTTAAAATCAAGAAATAAGGATTATATGTATGCAACTCTACATTTTCTTATTAATTTAAAGGAAAGTTTTGTATTAATTATTGATTTTATGTGAAGTTTGTCAATAGAATAATAATAATAATAATAATAATAATAATAATAATAATAATAATAATAATAATAATAATAATAATAATATTATTATTATTATTATTATTATTATTATTATTATTATTATTATTATTATTTGATATATTATGTGTTTTGATTTTATATAAGAAGATAATATAAGGGTAAAATAATCTAAATGATTATTTTTTAATGTTTTAATAAATTTTGGGTTTTTTATATCCATTAATTTAGACATAGATTCCACATTTTGTGAAATTTTAGATTTCTTTTTTTGGAAAGATAGATACAGAACCGACAAAAAGTACAACATTTCATCAAAAATCCTAAGGAAAGATATATATTATAAATACTATTATGGTGAAACTAATAAAAGGCTTCAAAATAGTGTCATAAGAATTAGGAAAAATAATTTCCATATATTTGACACTCATAAGAATTAGGAAAAATAGTTTTCATATATTTGACACTCATATTTAGGTAACCTTTTTAAACACATTTTAGTTATTTTTCGTATTAATCCACTTATTTTGCAATGGTTTTAAAATAAAGTCTTTTTATTAATTTTGGTTTAGAGGATAAAAATTAAATGAATAACTCATAAAAATGAATATATATTATATATTAAATTTAATACAATAAATGAATAATTATTAGATTTCATTATATTTATAATGACTAATAATATTAATAGATGATTGTACAAGAAATAAATATAAAAGATGAGAAAAAGTGAGAATGAAATAAACTTGATGATTGAATCTAAGTTATATAACTATAATAAATATATATAGATTGTCATATGAAACACCAAAATATGAAATTGATATGACAAAATAAAAAAAATAGGTTGGTTTTTAAAAGTTAACTGACTAAAATCAGTAGGCCACTAATTATGACCCATTATATGTGATTAACTTTTACCTGAAAGTTGATCTCACCCTTTTATATTATTTTTAATCGATAAGTTAATGGGTTGATTTTGTGATTAATTAACGTGATTGTATTTATTTCATTAAATTTTTAATTAAATTTATTTATTTATCTTCTCTTTTTATTGGGCATTATTTACCACAATTTTTTCATAAGTAATTATAAGATACAAACATAGTTGGCTTAGTAAATTTATTGAGGAGTTTTAGTTATATATCATGTTTTTTTAGAAGTAAAATCAATTTAGTCTTGCTACATATGAGTGTATTATATACCCGAGTGATATGTAATATTGAAATTAGTTTTCTTATATAATTAAGTGCAACTATATTAGTATTCTTATAGTACCTATTTTGGCATAAGTAAGCAATTAATTGAATTTGTGACAGATTTAAAAATTCTTTAAGAACATAGAAATAGATTAAAAATTAATTTAAAATTATATATATATATATATATATATATATATATATATATATATATATATATATATATATATATATATATATATATATATATATATAGTAATGTTTATAACACTCATTTCCTTTTCATATTTGTTATTCAAATGTTTCAACGAGATTTTGTATGTATATACTTATTTAATTAAATTTCATAACCTATTTTTATGAAGTACAACATAATAAAACATGAAAAATAAAATAATATAAACCTCAAAAAAAAAGAAAATATAGAAATTAGGAAAAGGACAATTGAAATGGATAAATTCAATGATTGATTAATTGTGCCTAGGACAAAAATGGTGACTCAAATTGTGTTCCAAATATAAAAGAATTAAATTATGAGTAGAGGAAGAGATCCCCAAGAGTTAAAAACATATGAAATAAATATAGCATATTCCAAATAAATAATAAATAGGACACATAAAAGTTTCAATAAGTATTTAACTACTAATGATGTTCCATATTCACATAATGCCACTAATAAAATTTTAAAAATAAATATTGTACCAAACTAAAGTGTCTATATAATTCTATAATTTTATCTGATACATACATGTGACAATATAAGACAAAATCAAAGTGGGTATTTACACTTATATAAGGGATGGAAATATGAATATATAATTTAGTAGATTTTTTTTGCACTCACACCTTGTTGTTCACATATCTAGTGAATCAAAATATTGATTTTAAGTAAAAAAATTATGATAAATAATCAATGCTTTGGTAAAATAAATAATCAATGTAAAATAAATTAATTAAATTTGAAAATAATAAAAAGAGTGAAAAATCTCAAGGTATGTGAACTGGGTTAATTTTTAGATTTTAAAAATGAAAAGTTAATATTATTGAGTACTCAGAAGTTTATTAAGAAAATTTTAATCCTTGAAAATATTTTAGATTAAGTTATAGAGATTTTTTTTATTCTTGAAGAAATAAGTAGATATATTTTTTCTCCAATTTAAATATTTCCAATCCATTTAATTTTTTTTGACTTTGTAAGAAATATTTTGTTGATAATATAATATATAACTCATAATTTAATATATAGATAGATGCACACATTTTTAGGTTATAATATGTGATTTATAGAAACATATATATATGTATGTATTTTCATATAAATAACCAATTTTAAAATATACAATTATTTAAATCACATATTACCCTATAATATAGACAAATTTGTTATAATCTTTTTTATTACTGTTTTATAAATATAGGCATGTAACTATAAAAGGATAACATCTTGTAAATGATTATATAAGTATAAGAAAAATGAAAGAATTGGTTTTTTGAAGTGATGTAAAATATAATTCTACATTATAAGCAATAGAATAGATATATAATATGTCCATGTGAAACCTTATCATTATTTTATTATTAATAGGAATATGCAATTTCATGTGGAAATAAGATAGTGATGGTAAAATAACAAGCACACGTGTGTGTGTGTTTCTATATAAATCCTCATTTTAAAAATAAAGATTCATTTAAATCATGGTTTACCTTGTAATATAGACAAATTTGTTATAATATTATAAAATATTCTTTTGTAAATAAAAGTATGTAATTATAAGATGACAACATCATGTAAACAATGATATAGATATAATAATAATGATAGATTGAAAAGTTTAAAGTGATGTAACATATAATTTCACAATATAAATGGTATGATAAATATAAAATATTTTCATATAAAACCCTATAAAATATGTATAATTATTTATTACTCAATATGAACATGTAATCTTATTTAAAAATAAGATAATAATAGTCAATTAACAGGCCATAATATAAATTTATAAAAGGGATAAATTTATTATTCAATCAATAAAAATATGGAAATAGACACATCATGTGTGGTAATGAATAGGTGAAAATATTAAAATGTAATGTCATAATATAAATAATTTAATATCAATAGACATATGAGTATGGTATGTTTGAAAGGATAAGATATAGATGATAAACTATACAAGTTAAGAAAGTGTATAATACCCTTAATGGAATGATAAAGTATAGATAGTATTCCTAAATATCATAAGATATCTAACTCTATCATGCCTTAAATAACATGAATATGTATGATCATATCAATGAAGTTAATATGATAATCAAGGGTATGATGCCTAAAATGAGACAAAAAAACATGGATAGTGTCAATGAGTCTCCATAAATAGTTAGTTGTATTGTATCCTATGTAAATAAATGATGTCAAAATATTATAACATAGACCCATGACAAACAATAGTAAGGGTATAGAATCAATGTCGAATCATAGTAAGGTAATTTTGGTGAATTTATTGAATCTAAAAACATGATGACCCTAAAACAAAAATTTAGATAGACACATAATCAATGAATTTCATGAGTTAATGGTAAGATTCCTTTAATGGAATGATAATTGTATCAGCCCATGTATAAGAAATATTCATAATAAATGAATATCAAGAGTTAAGGTTTAGATTTCATTAATGGAATGATAAGTGTATCATCTTGAAT
>JARHVA010003737.1:0-105000 GCA_037957365.1 Torreya grandis
TCCCCATAACCTGTTGAGGATTGTCATTGATGTCAAAGGTGCATCTTACATGATGTTGATGTCATTGAGAGAGTGTGCCTAGTTGGCAATATGTTGATATGACAAAGGGCATTAATGGAGTGTTGTCATGAAAGATAATATGATGGCAAAATAGAGAATTTGAAGGCAATAAATTCTTTATGGTTGCATGAAGGTACATGGCATGAAGAGACCTTATGAAAAGGTATGAGCTTGGTGGTTTGGTGAGATGAGTACACACATGAATGAATGGATGTATGAGGTTATTTGAGCATGTATGTGAAGTATTGGAACACTTACGAGAATCTTATGGTGAGCCTATAGGGGTAAGACCTTTAGACCAAGTCTACACCTAGACCACTCCTATACCTGCTTGGCCTAATGAGGCATCATGATCTATTGTCAAGGCATATTAAGGATGTATGGCACTGTTTAAGCATGAAAAAATTTAATTGAGTATGTGAGTGATGTGGAGAGTGCATGGAAAGTGGAATGAAGGTTAGTTTTAAGAGCTAATGTGGTTTATAGGTCAAGGTGTAGAAAGCAAAGAGAGAGAATGTGGCCTAATGAGAGATCATGATCAGATTTCAGGGTATTTGAGATTATGTAAACATTTTCAGAGATGATTTATGTTTTTTCAAGTGTGTTCATGTAGTTTGAGGTCATAATATGAAGGACAAGGCATGAAAAGTTATTTGGAGGTCTCTCGAGTGCTCATAATGAAGGGTTCTCAACCTGAGACTTTTTTGTGCTCATTAGCTTTTCAAACCTTTTCATGGGAACCTAATCTATTTATGGTATATGGGTAAGGGTCTTATCTCAATATTATATGCATTTTTTTTGGATTGAGGGCTATTCTTTATGAATGATTGTTAAGAATGGAAATAGGTTTAAACCCTCTTAAAATCTTGATAAGGACCTGATGTTGAAGATGTTGATCAAAGTGCCTAGAATGGATTGGGTATTCTTATTTAAGCTATTGGATGTTGTATTCAAGTCTTTCAAGAACCTCTAGGTGTGATTGAGTTGTCAGGTGTGTGAGTAGACCCTATAAGAAAGTGTTAATTTCTTAGAGATTTGTTGTAGAAGTTGGAGTTGACCAAGTCAAAGTATGCAAATGGATGGAGGATGAAGCTTGAGACATGTAGTTTATGTCCATGAATGTTTTTGGATAGGTTCTAAGATTTAGGTGTGAAAATTTGGTGTTCTAATTTGGCCAATTGCTATTAGACCTAATGGTGCAAACAATGAAAAATGTAAGAAGCGGTGAAAAGATGATTAGGAATGTGTTTTCATGATAAGACGATGAAACCAAGTACATAGATATGTTGTTTTGGACTTGTAATACATTTTCATATTTTTAATAAGTTTTGGAGGTCAATGAATTTAGTGAAAAAGTTGATCACAAGTTGACTTGTTTGGTTCAGATGAGACATTGAGATATAAGGTCATGAAATTGGTCTGCAAGACCAATATCCACCATTTGAATATATTATCTTTCTATTTGAGAATGGTATAATGATGTCATCAGATCATATACATGCATCAAAATTCATTGAATTTATTTATATAGGGGTTTTAGGTTTGAGTCACCATGACTGGTCTTTGAGAAAAATTGGTAGTTCTGAGTGAGTGAGTTGTAGAGGTATTTTTGAGGCTCTATGCCCTATGTAATGAATTCTAATTCTATTGGTGAATTTTTTAAAGTATTGGAGGTTATGTGTATGTGATTTATTTTCATGATTATGTGGTTAAATAATGTGTTATATTTAGTTATTCTAGACAGACCTTTCTATGTGTGTGAAGGCCTAATGTAAACATTACTAATGATGTGATTCAAGTGGTGGTTGGAGATAAAAAGTGTCATGGACCTAAGATGAGATTGGTATAGGTATAGGTATATTTTATTGGTATATGAAGTGTTCCTAATGTGTTTGGAGTTTTAAATTGTTCCAAGGAGATCAAATGGTAATGTGTATTAATGAAGGCCTATTTGAATTAGGTCTCCTTAAGGCCTAAAAGAGGTTTTGGTATTTTAAGTTGTGATCGACATATTGTAGTGATTGATTCATGTATGAAATAGTTATAAGAAATATTTTAAGGGTAATCCAAGTGTGAAAGTGTGTGTGGATAAATAAGAGGTGGTGAGCTAGAGGATTGTATAAGAATAAGGTTTAATAAGCCTAATTGGCTTGTTAGAGTATTTGGGAGTGTAAGCGAAGGAAATAACACATTAAAGAGATGAAGGAGATCTTTTAGACCATCATAAGAGTCTATATAAAAATTAATGAATTTATAATAGGGGTACTATAGATGAATATCAAGGTCATATGACCTAATCTATCTTGAAGAGACCTAGTTGAGCGAAGATGCCTAGAAGGCAGTTTGAAAGGGATATAGAGTGAGAAGAGATAAAGAAAGTGATAATCATCTGTTGTGTGAGAAAATATATTTTTTAATGGTGATAAAAAAATTTATGTTGTTGATTTGTGTTGAGTCATCTAGGAAGTTGGTGCCTCCTTGCTAATTAGTGCTTGCTATAGCTTAGTTGAGTGGGTGATTGAATAGTTGGGGTTGGCGCTCCATGTGGAGTTACTACTTCAACTAAAGATTAGTTTTTTTTTCTTATAAGAATATAGTCCATTTATATATATCAGTGGGTTTTCTTTCTCTTGAGGGTTTCCCACATATGTAATGTGTTATCTTGTTTCATGATCTTGTTTGTTTGCATATACTTTGCTAGATGTTCCTATCTGTATGGATGGTTCATATATACTTAAGTGGAATTAAATGAATATTTTTAAGGAAATGATCCCCCCTCTTAGTGATTTTGATTTCAAAAATTGGTATGAGATCCTATTCCTTTAAATCAATTCTAACATATTGAAGGTGATCCTAAGAAGCACAATATGTCTAGTGATAAAAATTAAGAAGACATGTATGATGAAGAAGGGTGCTTTGACAGTGAAGAAGGAGAAGATAAAATAAACCTTGAATTTGATCTCATAAATGCCCTAGATGATTTTAAACATCAAAATAAGACTATCAAGGATCTCAAGAATCAGTTAGAAGGTGTTAATACAAAGTTTAGATTGAAGGAAGTTGAGTATGATCAATTGAAGACAAAGCTAGATTATTTGAAGGTTTTGCATGAGAAACTCATAAAAAAGATGGGAAAGTTTTAAAACAAGAGTACCAACATAAAAATACCAATCAAGCAGCCTAATGCAATAAGGGATAAGTTATCATGGGAGCATGGAAAAAGGAGAGATCAGTCAAGAGGTAAGTACACAAATATTGTTTGCTATAGTTGTCAAAATTTGGGACACATTACAAGATTATGTTCTAATAGAGTTATAAGGCCCTAAAGATTAAAAAAGATATATGAATCTCCTAGAGTGCACGAGAAGGGTAAAAAATTGGTATGGAATCCAAATCAAGTTAGGACTGATCATATTGAGTCCAAGAGTCAAGATGGATTATTTTTTAAGGAGAAACATAAGACTAAAGAGGATTCTATGCTATCTCAGATTGCCTTTCACATTCAATATGACAGCGTGAAATGGCATATAGATAGTGGTTTCTCAAGACACATAACATGAGATAAAAATAAGTTCATCTCATTAAATAATAATGTGCAGGAATAGTGAAATTTGGAGATAACACAAATACCAATATAGTTGGCAAGAGTATCTTATGTTTGGACAATGGGAAGACCAAGACACAAAATGTTTTTTATGTGGAAGTTTTGAAACATAACCTTCTTAGTGTAAGTCAAATGTGGAATCAAGGAAACACACTAAACTTTCATGATAGAGGGTGGGAGAGAAGGAGAGTCAAACCAAGAAGGATAATTGCCAATTCTAAGAGGACTGCGAACAATCTATATGTCTTGAATGAGATCAAGAAGGAGAGATGATTTATGATCAAGATGGATGAAATTTGAATATGGAAAATAATGTTAGGTCACCTAAACTTTGAAAATCTGGTCAAGATAAGTAGTAATAAGTCTATGAAGATCATGCCTAAGATCACCAAACCTACAAACATATTTTGCAAGGCATGTCAACATGGTAAGCAGACTAGAAGAAGGTTCAAGTCCAAAGAGTAAAATACACACTGATATCTATGTGCCTAAAATAATTCAAAGCATTTAAGGAGATATTTACTTCATGTTACTCATAGATGACTACGCAAGAATGACTTGGGTAACATTCTTGAAAAAAAAGTCAGAAGCTCTTGACAAGTTCAAGGCATTTAAGGCTTTTGTTGAGAATGGTAAGAATGGAAAGATTAAGTGCCTAAGATCTGATAGAGGAGGATATTTTTGGTCTAATTAATTTTATTACTTATATAAGGTTCATGGAATAAAGATATAGTTCTCAGCAGCTAGGACACCTTAACAAAATGGAGTATTGGAAAGAAAGAATATGACAGTTTAAGAGATGGATATAACTATGATAAATGGGTATATATTATCTGATGGATATTTGAGAGAGGTAGTAAGCACTAAAATTTGCATTTTGAATAGAGGATAGATAAGGACCAATGGAAATAAGACTCCTTATGAATTATGGAAAGGCAGACCTACTAATGTGGAACACTTTAGAGTGTTTGGGAGGAAATGTTTCATCAAAAGAGATGATGAAGACATAAGAAGTTTGAATTAGATCTGATGAAGGTATATTCTTAGGATAATCATTAATAAGCTTAGCCTATAGATGTTATAACATGAGGTTAATAAGATATTGGAAAGCACCAATTTGAATATTGATGAGGAAGAAGAAGAAGTTGAGGAGAGACAACACTCAAAAGGCCCATCAAGTAGATTCTAAGAGATCATCCTAAATCTCAATCATTGGCAACAAGAATATAGGTATGTAAACAAGGAGAAGACTAGAAAGTAAATATAAATCAAGAGAATGTTACTTTATTGTCTAATATTGAACCTAAGAATCTTATAGAATCAAGTAAAGACATATTTTGGATAGGTGCAATAAATGAGGACTTAGACCAAATAGAAAAGAATGAGACTTGGGGAACTAGTTCCTAGGCCTAAAGATAAGAATGTCATTGGCACAAAATGGGTGTTTAGAAACAAGTTGAATGAAGATGGAGAAGTCACTAGCAACAAGTTTAGATTAGTCTAAAAGGGATATGTATAAGTCAAAGGGATAAACTTTGAGGATACCTTTGCCCCAATAGCAAGATTGGAGGCCATTAGATTATTTATAGCATATATAGGATTCAAAAGAGTTAAGGTATATGAAATAGATGTCAAATCTTCCTTTTTGAATTGGAATTTGGAAGAGGAGGTGTACATAGAGCAACTTGAGGGGTTCTCAATATCAGGGGACAAGGACTATGTTTGCATATTGAAAAAGGGCTATTTATGGTCTAAATCAAGTTCTTAGAGCTTGGTATGCCAGGTTGGATAGGTATCTATTGGATCAAATATTTAAAAGAGGAGTTAAAGATAGTAATCTATACATAAAGATAGAAGATTACCATTAGTTGATAATAGTTATCTATGTGGATGACATCATTTTTGGTAGAAACAATGAGAACATGACCAAGGTCTTTGTAGAAGAGATGAATAAAGAATTTGAGATGCCCATGTTGGGGAACTATCATTATTTCTTGGGTTGTAAATCACTCAATCTAAAAAAGGTATATTCCTTTCATAATCCAAGTACATAAGAGAGATGTTGAAGAAGTTTGATATGGAATATTTAAAGGTAGTTAGTACACCTATGATCATAGGGTGTAAGTTGAGTAAGGAAGATTAGTCTCCAAAGGTCAATTAGATGCCATATAGGTTGAATGATTAGAATTTTGATATACAACACTGCCTCTAGACCTGACATCATGTAAGTAGTAGGTCTTATGGGAAGGCTTCAAGTAGATCCAAAGGAAAATCAATTATAAATAGTCAAAAGGATACTCAAGTATCTCAAGGGGGATATGGAGTTTGGGTTGTGGTATCCAAGAAGTAAGTATTAAAATTTGATAGCCTATATAGATGTAGATTGGGCATGAAGTCTAGATGATAGGAAGAGTACCAATGGGGAACTTTCTTCTTAGGTGGGTGCCTAGTTTCATGGATAATTAAAAATTAGCCATCAATAGCATTATCCACTTGTGAATCTGAGTACATTGCAACAACTTCATGTTGTAATCAGGTCCTTATGGATGAGATAGACCTTAAAACACTACAAGGTGGAGTATGATGGTCCTAGCCTTATGAAAGAACCTTGTTATCCACTCAAGCACTAATCACATTCCTCTCAAGTATCATTTA
The DNA here is from genome assembly GCA_037957365.1 of Torreya grandis. Lineage (NCBI taxonomy): Eukaryota > Viridiplantae > Streptophyta > Pinopsida > Cupressales > Taxaceae > Torreya > Torreya grandis. The sequence goes on from JARHVA010003737.1 coordinate 6,320, forward strand.
CTAAGAGAGCAGGTAAGTGAACAAAGTGTCAAAATTGAATATGTTTCTAGACAAGAGCAAATTGTAGACATTTTGACCAAGCCACTTCCAAAAGCAAGACTTGAACACCTAAGATAGGAATTGGGTGTAATTCTTGCCCTTAGAAGTCACTAAAGAATTCAAGTTCTTAGAGGGAGATAATCATGTGGTTTATTAGCTCCAATTTTAGGAGAGTAGTGTTGAGAAGGTATGCATGGATACAGGGGGAACATGTTTGTATGATGACTCATAAACTCATAGTTTTATATGTTGAGTGTTTTGGTTCCAAGGAGTGTGATCCAAGGAGTTGCAGACATTACTTTGTCATTTATGTCAAAGGGGGATAAAGTTAAGAATGAGGGATAAGTTTTCTAAGAATGGTTGTCATCAATGACAAAGGGGGAGATTGTTGAGGATCATTGATGATGTAAAAGGTGCATCTTACATGATGTTGATGTCATTGAGAGAGTGTGCTTAGTTGGGAGTATGTTAATATGAAAAGGGGCATTGATGGAGTGTTTTACTTGAAATATGTTATTATGAAAGATAATTTTAAGGAAAAAGCAGATAACTTTAAGGAAACAAATTCCTTATATTTTTATGAAGGTATAGGTCTTTGAGTAGCCCAAGCCTAGTCATGGCATGAAGAGATCTTGTGAGAAGGTATGAGCTTGGTGGCTTGGTGAGATGAGTGCACACATGAATTAGTGGATGTATGAGGTTTTTTGAACATGTATGTGAAGTATTGGAACACTCATTAGAGTCTTAGGTTAGCCTACAGGGGTAAAGACCTTCAAACCAAGTTTGTACCTAGACCACTCCTAGACCCTGCTTGGCCTAATAAGGCATCATGATCTATTGTCAATGCATATGAAGGATGTATGAAAATATTTAAGAATAATAAAGGCTGATTTAGTATGTGAGTGATGTGGAGAGTGCATTGAAAGAGGCATGAAGGTTAGTTTTAAAACCTAATGTGGTTTGTAGGTCAAGGTTTAGAACGTAGAGAGAGAATATGGCCTAATGATGGGTCATGATTAGATTTAAGAATGTTTCAGCTTATGTAAACATTATCAAAGGTTATTTATGTTTTTTCAAGTGTTTTTATGTATTTTGAGGTCATAGTATGAAGGAAAAGGTATGAAAAGTTATTTGGAGGTCTCTCAAGTTAATGAAGGGTTCTCAACCCGAGAAGGATTTTATTGTGCTCATTAGCTCATCAAACCTTTGCATGGGAACCTAATATATTCATGGTATATAGAGAAGGGTCCTAGATAAAAATTATAGGTATTTATTTTTGGATTGAGGAGTTATGCTTTATGAATGATTTTTAAGAATGAAAATAGGTTTAAACCCTCTTAGAACCCTAATAAGGAACCGATGTTGATCAAAAGTGCCTAGAATGGATTAGTATGATTAGGTAAGCTATTATAGGTTGTAATAAACTCTCCCAAGCACCTCTAGGTGTGATTGAGTTGTCATGTGTATGAGTAGACCATATAAGAAAGTGTTAATTTCTTAGAGATTTACTATAACAGTCATAGTTGACTAAGTCAAAATATGTAAATTAATGAAGGATGAAACTTGAAACATTTATTTTATGTCCATGAAGGTTTTTTGATAGGTTATAGTCTCTAGGTGTGTAAATTTAGTGTTCTAAGTTGGTCAGTCACTAATAGGCCTAATGGTGCAAACAATGAAAAACCCTGTTAATAGTGAGAAGATGATTAGGAATGTGTTTTCATGATAAGATGATGAAACCAAGTACATAGTGATATTGTTTAGGAATTTTAAGACATCTTCATGTTTAGTATAATTTTTGGAGGTCAATGAATATAGTGAAAAATTTGCTCACAATTTGACCTATATAGTTCAAATGAGACAATGAGATATAAGGTCATGAGATTGGTTTTTAAGACCAATATTTGCCATTTGGATATATTATATCTATACCTAATAATGGTCTAATGATATTATAGGATAATATACATACATCATAAGTCATCTAAGAGGAGTTGCAGATAGTAATCTATACATAAAGATAACAGATGACCATCAGTTGAGAGTAGTTATCTATGTGGATGACATCATATTTGGTGGAAAAAATGAGAACATGACCAAGGAATTTTCATAAGAGATGAAGAAATAATTTGAGATGTCCATGCTAGGAGAACTATAATTATTTTTTGGGTTGAAAATCACTCAATCTGAATAAGGTATATTCATTTCAATATCCAAGTACATAAGAGAGATGTTGAAGAAGTTTGATATGGAATATTTCAAGGAAGTTAATACAGCTATGATCATAGGATATAAATTGAAAAAGGAAGATGAGTCTCAAATGGTCAATCAAACATAATATAGGTTAATGATTAAAAATTTACTATACAATACTACCTCTATACCTAACATCAAGCAGATCCAAAGGAAAATCATCTATAAGAAGTCAAAAGGATAATAAGGTATCTAAAGGGGATTATGGAGTTTGAGTTGTGGTATTCAAGGAGCAAGGAGTTCAATTTCACAACCTATACAGATGAAAATTGGGTAGGGAATCTAGATGATAGGAAGAGTACTAGTGAAGGAGCTTTCTTCTTAGGTGGGTGCCTAGTTTCATAGATAAGCAAAAAACAATCATCAGTAGAATTATCCACTTGTGAATCTGAGTAAATTGCATCAAATTCATGTTATAATAAGGTATTATAGATGAAATAGACATTAAAATAATACAAGGTGGAGTATGATGGTCCTAGCCGTATCTATTGTGATAATACAAGTGCTATAAGTGTTTCAAAGAACCCTATATGCACTCAAGGACTAAGAACATTCATATCACGTATCATTTTATACAAGATTAAGTAAGTAAACAAAGTGTAAAACTTGAATATGTTTCTACATAGGATCAGATTACATAAATTTTGACCAAGCCACTTCAAAAAGCAACATTTAAACACCTAAGATAGGAATCAGGTGTAGTTCTTGCCCCTAGAAGTCACTAATAAAGTCAAGTGATTAGAGGGAGATAATAAAGTGGTTAATTAGATCTAAGTGAATGAGATTAATTATAATAAGGTATGCATGGATATAGGGGGAGCATGTTTGTATGATGCATCATAAACTCATAGTTCTATATGTTGAGTGTTTTAGTTGTAAGGAGTGTGATCCAAGGAGTTGTAGACATCACTTTGACATTTATGTCAAAGGGTGAGAAAGTTAAAAATTAAGTAGAATTTTTATAATAATGGTTGTCATCAATGGAAAAGGGGGATATTGTTGAGGATTATCATTGATGTAAAAGGTACATCTGGCATGATGTTGATGTCATTGAGAGAGTGTGCCTAGTTGGCAATATGTTGATATGATAAGGGGAATTGATGGAGTGTTATCATTCAAGTATGTTGTAATGAAAGATAATTTGAAGGCAAAAAATGCCTTATGGTTGCATGAAGGTATAGGTCTTTGAGTAGCCTAAGCCTAGTCATGGCATGAAGAGACTTTGTGAGAAGGTAAGAGCTTAGTGGCTTGGTGAGATGAGTTCACACATGCATGAATGGATGTATATGTTTGTTTGATAATGTATGTGAAGAATTGGAACACTCATGAGATTCTTAGGGTGAGCCTACATGGGTAAGACCTTCAGACCAAGTCTACACCTAGACCACTCCTAGACCCTACTTGGCCTAATGGGGCATCATGATCTGTTGTCAAGGCATATGAAGGATGTATGGAAATATTTAAGAATGATAAAGGTTTATTGATTATTTTAGTGATGTGGATATTTCATGGAAAGAGGCATGAAAGTTATTTTTAAGACCTAATGTGGTTTGTAGGTCAAGGTTTAGAAAGTAGAGAGAGAATGCAGCCTAATGAGGGGGCATGATTAGATTTTTGAGTGTTTAAGATTATATAAAAATTATAAGAGGTGATTTATGTTATTTCAAGTGTTTTTATGTAGTTTTAGGTAATATTATGAAGGACAAGGCATGAAAAGTTGTGCTCAGAGTGAAGGGTTCTCAACTCGAGAAGGATTTTATTGTGCTCATTATCTCGTCAAACCTTTAAATGGAAAAATAATATATTAATGGTATATGGGGAAGGTTACTAAATAAAAATTATAGGAATTTTTTTTTGGATTTAGGGTCTATTATTTATGAATGATTTTTAAGAATGAAAATAGGTTTAAACACTCTTAAAACCCTAATAAGGACCTGATGTTGAATATGTTGATCAAAAGTGCCCATAATTGATTGGTATGACTAAGTAAGATATTGGAGGTTATATTAAACTCTCACAGGCACCTCCATGTGTGATTAAGTTTTCAGGTGTTTGAGTAGACCCTACAATAAAGTGCTAACTTCTTATAGATTTGTTGTAATAGTCAGAGTTGACCAAGTTAAAGTAGGAAAATGAATGGAAGATGAAGCTTGAGACATGTAGTTTATTTATGTGAAGGTTTTTGGATAGGTTATAGGATTTATCTTTTCAAATTTTGTGTTCCAAGTTGGCCAATCGTTAATAGGCCTAATGGTGTAAACAGTGAAAAACCCTAACAACATTGAGAAGATGATTAAGAATGTGTTTTCATGATAAGATGATGAAACCAAGTACATAGAGTTTATTTTCATAAATTTTAAGACATATTAATGTTTGGTATAATTTTTTGAGGTCAATGAATATAGTGAAAAATTTTCTCACAAGTTGACATGTCTGGTTCAGATGAGAATGAGATATAAGGTCATGAGATTGGTCTACAAGACCAATATTTTCCATTTGAATATATTATATTTCTATCTAAAAAATGGTATAATGATATCATAGGATCATCTACCTACATCAAAAGTCATTTAATATTTATATACAGATGTTGGAGGTCTGAGTCACCATGACTGGGCTTTGAGGAAAATTGGCAGTTCTGAGTGAGTGAGTTGTAAAGGTGTTATTAAGGATCTATGACATGTGTGATGAATTAGAATTATATTGGTGAATTTATTTTAGTATTTTAGGTTCTGTGTATGTTATTTATTTTCATGGTCATGGGTTAAATAATGTGTTATATTTAGATGTCCAAGACAGACCTTTCTTTGTGTGTGAAGGCCTAATGTAAACAGTACTAATTATGTGCTTCAAGTGGTGGTAGGAGATAAAAAGTGTCATGGACCTAAGATGAGATTATTAGAGGTATATTTTCATGGTATATGAAGTTTTCCTACTATGTTTGGATTTTTAAAGTGTTCCAAGGAGATCAAAGGGTGACGTGTACTACTAAAGGTCTAATTGAATTAAGCCTCCTTAAGGCCTGAAAGAGGTTTTGATATTTTAAGTTGTGACCAACCTATTGTAATGATTTATTCATGTATGAAACATGTTATAAGACCTATTATAAGTTTAATACAAGTGTGAAAGTGTATGTGGCCGACCAAGAGGTGTGTGAGCTAGAGGATTGTATAAGAACAAGGCCTAATAAGCTTAATTGGCTTGTTAGAGAATTTAGGAGTGTAAACAAAGGAAATAACACATTAAAGAGCTGAAGGAGGTATTGTATACCATCATAATAGTGTAGATAAACTATCATGAAGATATAAAATGGGTAATATAGATGAATATCAAGGTCATATGACCTAATTTGTCTTGAAGACACCTAGTTGAGTGAAGTAGCCTAAAAGGTAGTTTGAGAGGGATACAAGAGTGGGAAGAGATGAAAAGGTGATCATAACCTATTGTGTCAGAAATAATATTTTATGAAGGTGATTAAAATTTTTCAGTGACTGAGTTGGTGCTGAGTCATCTAGGGGGTCGGTGCCTTCTTGCTAGTTGGGGTTGGTGCTCCATGTGGAGTTGCTGCTTCACTAAAGATTGGTTTTTATATTATAGGAATATAGTAAATTTGAAAATATAATTAGGATTTCTTACCCTTGAGGGTTTCCCACATATTTAATGTGTTATCTTGTTTCATGATCTTGTATGGTTTTATATGTTTTGCTAGATGTTCACATCTATATGAATGGTTCATGTATGCTTAAGTGAAACTAAATGAACGTTTTGAATAACTCTAAATGATTGTGCTTCCAATAGAACCATCTCCATATATTCATTCACACTTCTAATCATGTTGCTACCTGTTCATTTAATAATGTCCCATAAGTTATTATTTTTTGCACCCCTTTAACTAAATGGGCTCAATTTCCATTTTATGCCTTTCCTATTTATAATTCTTGGAAGTAGGTAGACATGATATTATTACCAAATATGAATTCAAATTTATTTATAAAATTACAAGTGTTGTAATTTATTTGATCATCGATTACACATCTTACCATTTAAGCTTATACTTGATACATGAGGGGTATATTCCACTGTACCATAATGCAAACCTGTGATCTATTTTATATTTTACTTAACACTTAGAGTTTGATATTAAACTATTGAATGTACAAATGAGTTACATCACACACATTGAAGGCATGGAAATAAAGTGTATAAATAGATGTAAAAACCTATAAATTAATATTTCAAGTTTAAATAATTTACAATGAACATTTTGTATCATCTTGAAACATACCAGGAACACTTTTTACAACCTTGGAAACATTCTCCAATCAAATCCATTATTTTTAGAAACATTCACCATAGCTTTAGAACTATGTATTTCCTAGGGTAGATGCACAAGTTAGGGGGGAAAAAATGTGACACAATGAAAAATGCAAAGCATTTTCTGTAAAGGGCGTACACCCTTTAAAAAAAAATCCAATACAGAAAAAGATTTTATGATAATCCTTCTACAACACTCTATACAACATATGCCAATTCTATCCCATTGTATAATTTCCTATATTATTATTCCATTAAGTAGGCATACATTATCGTGGATGTTTAATTAATTATAGTTCATTTATTTGTATTAAATTTTGGTGAACCAACAATCTTACACCCCTTTAGGCTTACATACAACATTGAATACTAATTAATTCTTACTTACTAAGATTAATTATATTTCACACTCTTATATGTAAAACCCTAGTTATATTTTATGATAAATTTTATTGTTTATAAGCCCTAAGACAATCCAGTTTCTAAAATTTCCTAAAATAGTAATGTATTTTGAACCATGTGGTGTGTATGCTTCATGTTTGATTCCAATTTATGCCACTATTGACCCCTGAGTTTGACTAGCTTTGTTATTTGTTCCAATTCCAACACAATCCTAACACCTTAAAGTATCGAAGTGTCGCATGTGATGACTAGGACCAATCTATGTGCATATGTGAAAAATGTAGCCAGAGATTAGTGCTAATACCTCAAATAAGTAGAGATTGACATGGACCAATAAAACTAACCAATACGTGCATGCCCAAAAATGCAGTTAGTGAAATGATAGAAGTGAATGTGTGTCAATCTCAAACTCATCAATGTTAGCATAATTTGTAGATAAACGATGGAAGTAATGATTTATAGTTAACTTATGATAGACATATGAGAAGTGATGACAAACAATGAGGTAGTTAACCTCAAAAGGAGTGTTGTATTAATTGCTAATTTGATGGAAAACACATTAACTAATGATCGGTGGTATTTGAGCTACCTTATGACACATAGAGCCCTTTAGAATTATATAAAAGGAGGGAAAATTGTCTGCTAGAGGAAAGAAGTCGGTCATAAGAAAAATGTTGTCAAATTTTTAACAAAGTTCTAGGGAAGAAGAGAAATGTTGTATGAATTTAGAGAGTAAGAGAGATAGTAAAAGATAGTTTGTGACATTGTTAGTGATCTTGAGCACCTTATAATCATGATTTGCTAAGTAATGGACTTGATTATGGTTGTTTTTATTGTTATATTTATTTATGGCTACAAAGTATTGTTAGTATGCTTACACTAATGCTATTATTATATTTAATGATGTCTTTTTATTTAAATTATGAATACTTAGGTTAGAATAATGTTTCTATGTTATTATTCATATGTATGGTTGTTTGATTCCATGTGTTGATAGGATAAGTATGAAGTACACCTTAATTACTCTCCCACATGTAAATATCCATACAAGATAATGCTTTATTTCATTATTTCCAACTGACCCCAACCAAAACCCTCTTACCCCTCTATGCGCCTCAAGTGAGTGCATAAGGATACATTGTATGATATGTCAACACATGAATATTAGAGTTGGGATGTGCATAAGACTAGAATATAGGTGGCTAAAAGGACTCAAACATTTTTGGTTCTGTTGCTAAGATGGGTCTAATTTTGTTATTGCAATGATGACTACAGATGATGTACTGGATTTCAATGGAGAATATTGAGTGTTGGTTGGATCAATTTATGGAAAAGTTTACAGTGAACCACTTCGGCCATGAAAATCAAAGGCCAAGAGAATGGGTGGAAGATAACATGCACAATGAACTTTATGAGGTATTCTTCTATGAACTACCAATGCATTTGAATGCATGGATTACAATGTATGCTATGAGCAAGAGTAGAAACTATGGATGGAAATAATCTTTGATGGAACAATGAGTGGATCAGTTGAGAAACCTAAATGTAATTTAGACTAGAGCTATTAAATTTTGGTGGTGTATGGCATTGATTAGCTATGTTTTTAATCCACATATTCCTATTCATAGGAGGTCAAATATAAGTTTTTTAAGCATGGACTGTTGGACAAATTACAATTGGAAAATTGAAATTTCCTACAAGCTATGGACGGCCTCCAATACATTCCTCAAGGAATCGAGAAGGAATTTGAAATATTTTCATAAATGCATATCACCTAATTCGTGATTCACCTTTGGACCATAAGTGTAACTTGGAGTTAAAGTATACTATCTTGTTGTACAGTCTATGTCACTAGTTTCAAATTTCAAACTTTCAACTTTCCTTAGTCCTATTACCAACTTACCTGTAGAGGTTAAATTTGATAGCCATTTAGGCATTTTGACCTTTTTACCCATAACATATAGTTAAAATAGTTTGGAACATATTAACATATGGGAAAATTCTTATCAAAACTGTCATTATGATGTTTAAAATGAAAAATCACACATTTTATAGTATAAGGTAGGTGGTAGCCTATAACCTATAAAATGATACTATAACATATAGGCCCCCTCCATTTGGCCCCCCACTCTAGTCTCTATAGCCTAAACCTGCTGCCCTCTTGGCACTCACAAATTATAATTGATAGGTTGGAATTATTTTTTATTGTTTTAGCATGGATTGTTGGAAAAATTACAATTGGAAAATTATATTTTCCTAAAAGATATGAATGACCACCAATACCTTACCCAAGGACTCAAAGAGGATTCTGATAGCTTTTCATAAATGCATATCACTTGTTTCAGGAATCACCTATGGACTATAAGTGTAACTTGGAGTTGGAGTCTAATATCTTGCTGTATAGTCTATGTCACTGGTTGTTTTGAGTTTCAAAATTTCAAATTTACTTAGTCCTATTACCAATTTACCTATATGTCTAAAACCCACAGTCCAAATGCATTTAGCATGAAGAGCCCAATAGTAGAATTGGAAATTTGAAAAAAATTACACATTATTGATATTTGTTGGCTTGTTTTTGTCATGGTTCACTGTGATCACTTCCAACTGGTTCGTAAGGTGAATACTATTGGACACCTGAATCCCTATCCAAATGTGAATGAAGTGATAACATGGCTGAGATGGTGGACCATGGAGGACTGGAGCCTAGAGGTGAATAGATGACAGATTTTCCAATGGTGCTCACTGCTCACTAGTCATTAAATCATTGTTATTGCTCACATTTTCAAGTATGTTAAAGTAGCGACCTATGTTTTTATAAATTCTCATGATCAAATATTAATTCCACCATTTATGCAACACTCAAATTGAAAATTTAAATACCCATTGTTTTAAATTCATCTTTTTCTATAATCCATGTGAAAAAAATTCAGATACCCATTTCCATATATTCTTCTCTCTCATTACCCATTTGGTAATTGTGGTATGAATGAAGAAGCATTGAAATGGAGAATTTTGAGGCTATAGAAAGAAAAGAAGAGGTAAAATAATTCATGGAACTGCTTGACAGTATTGAGGTAGATAAAAATTATAGGAAAGAGATATTAGATGCCTAAATGAGGTCATCGATTTGCTTTTAATCTCCTAGCAAATAAATCTCTCTAAATCATACAAGCAATCATTTTATTTACTATTCATTTAGGACCAAAAATGAAAAAATAAAAAATAAAATAAAATAAAACACAACTTCCATGTAGAGCATTACTACATTCTTCCATCTAATTTTTTTAATTAATATTATTGTTAAATGGCATACTATTTAAACTAGTGGCTCCAAAAATTAACATTTTATGTTTCACACCTTCACACAAAGACCAATCAAGGATCTCCTTATATAATATATAAGTTATTTCAATTTATTTTTATAATTTATATATTTTATGTTTCCACGGCTTATAATTAGAAAATTGGGATTTGGATAAACTGTCTGTGAATTTTTTATGGATGCTTAAAATTATCACCACTAGTGATATGTCATTTAAAAAATAAAAAATAAAAATATTAATGATAAATCAGTTAGCATAGAAATAATAAATTATAAATAATGATTTTAATTATTAATAAGAAATCCACACAAAATTTATTCAAAAATTAGTTTTCTATTTGTAAAATGTTGGTCCAATTTTTTTTTAATTATCAAATTGTAGATACAATTACCCTTGTTTATTTGGTATTTTAGAGGATGACTTGTTCGCAAATATGAGAAGGTGATTTATAAATGTTGCACATATATCACACATTGCCAAGATCTAAATACTAATTAAAACTTAATTTTCTACTGTATAATGTTATGTTGATTTAGCAGACAGTCTTATGGACTGCCTATGCGATTAATTTTGGTTATCTAGGTCCTTTTGCTTTATGGGCTATTGTCTTGGTTTTAGGGGTGTGGATAAGTTAAAATCACATATGAAAAATTATTTATGTTGACATTAATTTTATTTTTTGGGGAGACAGTTTCTCATTTTATTGACATTGTCAAATCGACACCCCTTTTCTTTCATGGATGAAGCTTACTTTGTACTCTTTAATTCTAATCTATGTCCTTGTGATTTCACATTAATCGGTGCATATACATTTATTATTTTTGAAATTTTCAAGCCCACCTAGCCTTTGAGTCATGCATCCAATTTGACATAGAAATATCTTGAAATAACACATGTTTTCTTCTCAAACACAACAATTGAGATTAATTATCAATTTTTTCTTTGTAGGGGTTCATATGTAACAATTAATGCAAATAATTTATGAATTTTATATAGTTACATCTCATTTTTTATATCTAATTATTTTTTATTGTTTGGTTTGTATAGGTACTATAAAAAGAATGTCTCAAAATAAAAAGAACCAATCTTCAATCAAGAAGTTTTTTGCATGGTCCGGAACATCCAAAGCTTCATTTCAAGAGGATCTTAATTTTGATTTAAATGAAGACATAAATATATTGAGGTGTGATGATGAGTATGGTGAAGAATTTGAAGAGGGGGAAGATTTAACATAAAAAGAAGAGATAGAGTAAAAAGAGTGTTTAGAGATGAATGGAAAGTTAAATCTAAGTGGTTAAGGTGTATAATACATGAAGGAAAAATAGTCATAAAATGCATATATTATGAAGAACACAAGTCTATGAGACCATGGGGCATTGGATCTAGTTATACTACTTTGTAACATGATGTAATAGTTACTCATGGAGATTCAAACATCTATAAAATCTCGCAAGCAAAATGGATATGTGGAAATGAAGGGAAAGAAAAATCAATTCCAAGACACATTGCAAGCATTGATGACACTAATAAGGAAAGAATCATCACAACCATGAAATTATTTTATTGGGTTATGCAATAAGACTTTCCCCTCTCAAAATATGAATCCCTTTGTTATCTTGAAATGCACTTAGAAACACCAAACATACCAAAAAAACACGGACTATAAATCATATGGTTGCAAATGATTTCATTTTTTCTATATTTAATTATATTGAAGAGAGATAAAGTGAAAAAATGTTAGACAACCCATTGTTATCTTTGATATTGGATGAAAGTACAGATTGAATCCTAGAGAAACACCTTGTGGTTTATGCTAATTTTCTAGACTCAAAGGGTTGGGGCCACCTATTTCACAATTCTTAAAGCTCATAAATGTGTGTGATGGAAGAGGAAAAACAATATATGTTATGTGTGTTTTGAATAAAGAAAGGGGTATTTCAAATAAAAGTTGGATAGCAGTTTCTACAAATGGCACTTCATCAATGGTGGGGAGTGAAAATGGATTGTTTACTCTTTTAAAAAAATGTACACAATCATATATGTATTCATTTCATTGATCATGTGAGGCTTTAGATGCATTAGATGCTGCTAAAAATTTACCTGAATTAATGTTTGTTGAAAAGTTAGCAAATAAGGTATATTCTTGGGTCCAAAATTCTACTAAAAGACATAATGAACTTATTGATCTTTAGGAACCCATGCAACTCAAAACATGTCAAGCTCTTCAAATTCATGGAGTTAGATGGCTCTCAAGAGGACAGGATATTGAAAGGCTTATTGTCTTGATGCCTCCATTGTTGACTTTGTGGAAAAGTGAGAAGAGAGACTCGTGGAATGATAAGGCTAGTATTTTCTCAGTATAATTTTTCTTACATATGTTTGCAGATGTATTATGTGAACTAAATAGGTTGAATAAAAAATTTCAAGAAGAGAATGTGGATGTCACATCTTTAGGGGTAGCCATAGATTCTATATACAAACTTTAAATATGTGCTTTCTAAGGTCCAACACTTTTGCAAATGGTACAAGTTACTTGTCTAAATTTTTAGAGAGCTCTAAATATAGTTATTTATAGATTATTGATCAAGATGGACATGTTCATAGACATGAATTATAATTTGTGGCAATCTCAAATTTATGTGATGATTATGTTGATGCACCAAAATAGAGAATGAATTCTTGCATTGATGGGTCACTAGAGAGCTATAAAAATCTTGCTAAAGAATATGTTAAAAAACTTGTAGATTATTTAAATGAAAGATTCCCAGAGATTTCATTTTTCAGTTCTATAAAGTTGTTCAGCCCTTGTCATTATTCAGAGGATGCATGTACTAGAGAATACAATTCAAAGTGGTGGCTTCTTAAATTTTTTGAACACTTGAAACATATTTTGTGTGAGGGAGAAAAGTCTTTTTTAATTTTGAAGATTGTTTAAAAGAGTTTTATAATTTTGTTGATACTCTTCGGTTTAGTTGTGAAGGATTTTGAATGAAGGAAGCTTGGAGGGTTTTTTGTGCTACATATTCACATATAAGATTTCCAAATATAACAAAACTATGGAAAGCAATACTTACCATTCCAACAAATACAATGGAATGTGAGAGAGGGTTTTCAAGACAAAATATAATAAAATATGTATGAAGAACAAAACTCTCATTAGATACATTAGATGCCTTGATGCAAGTTTCATTGACAGGCCTTGATATATCAATGGTGGACTGGAAAAGGGTTTATGAAATTTGGAAAGATATCAAACAAGGAAGGATTTAAAATATCTTAGAATGTTCTATGTTGATGTATTTTTAATGGTATTGTATTTCATATGAGCCAATGAACACTCGAGCTTTTGATTACACTTATTGTTTAATGGTGTTTTCTCCAGTCAAAATTGGTGATATATTTGTGTTTTTTTGAAGATATACATTTTTTTTTGTAAGGATGGAACTAGTGCCTTAGCAAACCCATTCTAGAGTTGTATTTTACAACTAAGGCTATCCTCATATCATATTTCCAACATGTATTTTGAGTCTATTTCACCAAGAATCTTCTCCCAAATAAAAATTGGAATATCTTGACTTTCTATTTTTGAGTTCAAAGAGTATGTTGGAAGATTTTAAGTGCATTCATAGATCTACCTTATGAAATAGAGGCTCTGAAGAATAAAGTAAATTTTCATCTTTATGTTTTGTTATAATGGCTTGAAGGTTATTTTCTCATGTGTAATGGAAATATTTCTTATTTTTTCTCCATCATAAGACATTTATATTTAGATATGGATATAAAGTGTTTAAGTATGTTTTATTTAAGCTTGATGCTGCAGGGATGCATATTACCAGTAGAATTACAGGGATGCAATATTACTAGTAGAATTGCATATTAAAGGTAAATAAATTGGATGAGTGGCATTTAATAAATAAAATACTCCATACCCATCTTGATTATCATTTGTACTAAGCTTTCTAATGTACTTTCCAAAGAAACACTGCTTTATTCTTGTATATTATCATTTATAGCCTTCTATGGTGCCTTTGCATTTACTCTATATCCTCTCAATGAATATTTGCTCCCTGTCAGGTTGGCAGATAAGCTTCCTCAGATGTTGGGTTTGATATTTTTGGGACCACTAGCAATTCTAATTTCTTAGGATATGGATCTTCTATTTGTTTTATTCCATGCCAAAGCTATGGGGAAGTGTGGTTGTTTTCGTTCTATTTTGGGGATTTGCCAATTAGGTTCTTTCGTAGTCTTAACTTACTATCATTTCTATTGTCAATCATTGAATATATTTGCAAAATTATGACTATGGCCATGACTATCCAGTGGATTGGATTGAAATAGATGTGCTAGAATTTTACCATATATAGTTGTCAATATATAAATATGGTCCTAAATGTTTTCACATATGATATTCAGAGCTGTATATAGCTATGTTTCAGTACATTTGTGGTGGTTTATTCCCCTGGATAATTTTTGATGTCTATTTAACTTCAATGCAAATAGTAATGAGTTCACCATTTTATGAATTTTTAGGTTTGTGTGTAATTATTCTTCAATTTCAATTCGGGTGGAGTAATACTTCAAAATTATTTTGGTTTTTTCTCTTCCAAGAAATAATTTGATAAAGAAAAGAGAATGAATTGTACTCTTTATCTTCTTCTTAAATGCTATTGAATACTTATTTTGATAAGGAGTGGGTTTGTGTTTTACTAACACTTTTTTGATCAAACAAATGCGTTTACACCAGATACAAAGCGCCTTGTTGCTTCTTGTTTTTAGCCTCTTCTCTTGATGCTTTTATTGGGTTTTTGCTAGGATAATTACATTTTAATTTTACACATGGAATTAATTGCTCTTCTTATTCCTTCTGATGGTTTTCAAATATCTATAGAGTTGGCTTTCTTGTCATCAGTTTGCATATTTATTCCAAGCAAGCAAGAATGAGTTTGGTCAAGATAGGGTTTGGTTTCTTGTCATTTGTCTATATAGTTGTTTGGTCATTTAGTTTTGGTCAAAATCATTGTGACTTAAGCAAGATCAATTGACTACATCACTTCTACTCACACCACACAATTGCTATGATTCCATTGGCAGTGGGCTTTGTTTATGGCACCTTGTTCCCCAACATGGATTCATATACTTGATTTTCTCTTCTTATTGCACTTGTAAATCAACAAATATTTACCTAAAACATTTTCATGCAATGCTAATGATAAATTTCAGGGTTAAATTTGATTGAATGATGCTATTAATGTTTTTGATGGCCATGAAAAATTATCATTGTCAATGAGGCTAAACAATTATATCCTCTTTTCGTATTAGGTGTAAATGTAGCCTTGGTTTTCTCTAGTTGTACCGCTAAGTATTTTTCACATTTGAGGAAAAACTTGGGACCAGGTGTAGATGGATGGGGAGTATCTTTGAAAGGAATGATGAGCTTGGTAAACGAATATGTGGAGTATATTGGATTTTCAGTCACTGGGATTTACTAGTGGGAAAATAAATACGTGGTAAGGGATTCAACATTCTCAGAGGTAGAAACAAAAGTAAGGAAAACGGTATAGTGCAGTGTCCTATATATTGAAGATGAAATGTTAAGGTTTGTTGATAGATGTTTGTTGAGGTTCACCATCAAGTGACATGTGTTCTCACCCGATAATTATAATATGTGTGCAGAAAGAAAAACCAACGCTGTATATTAAGAGTCCCACTACCACCACTATGCAACAATAGAAGACGGATAAGAAGGGCAGACAGTTGTGTGCAACAAAGGATATGGCACAGTTAAGGTATTTTAAATATATATTTTTTCAATTAAGTTGTAGAGCCTATTTATTTATTGATTTATTATGGGATTGTGTGTAAGCTGGAATGGTAGGGGATGATGCATCATGGGCGATGTTTTTGAGCATAATTGAATGGCCACACAGGCGTGATGGTGGGGATGGGTGAAAAGGATGATTTGGTGGGTGATGAGGCACAGTGGAAGAGGGTAATATTGAGCCTCAAGTGTTCATTGGAGCATGGCATTGTGTTCGATTGGAACTACATGGAGAAGATATGGCAGCACACATTTAAAAATGAGCTACAAGTTGCACCAGAGGATCATCCCATTCTGCTGATGAAGCTGTTAGAAACTCAAGATAATTTCTACACATGCAAGCAGTTAGCTGCAGTTAAGCAATCAGTTAGTAAACTGATAGTAAGCATTCAATTAGTTAATTGACAGTTAGAAATCAGTTAGTTAAGTAGTTAGAATTGCAGTTTGCATGTAAAGACTAAAATTAGTCTTTGGTTTGTTTTTTCTAATTATTGTTAGTTTTTCAACTCTATTTAATATACCCATGGGACAGTATTGTAAATTGAACAAGATCAAGAAGATCTAAAGATCAAGAAGATTATTAAAAATCTTGTTCCCTGATTGCTGAAGCAATCTGAATGTGTTTTATAATCTGCGTGTGTTCTATTTTCTATTTTTTGTATGGTTTTGATTTTGACAATTGGTATCAGAGCTTTAAGGATATGATCCTGTGGAGATTGAAGTTCGAGCTATAGTAGTAGCAAAGTCATTGGAAAATAACGCAGCTTGCAGGAGCCTGGTTAGAAGAGCCAGCAGAGCGTGCAGGTTAGAAAGAGCCGTGGGAAGGAAAAAAAAGAAGAAGCAGTAGAAAAAGAAGAGTGCCCAAGCTAGAGTGTGTTACATAGACGACTTGCAGAAGTGAAGTGCAATTCAAGCTTCCGTAGAAACGAAGAAGTGGTGAAGAAGGCATTGCAAAGCCAAAGCCTTCTGAGATATGTTTTTATTTATTTTGTTTCTTGTTTGCTGTCTGTATTCAGTTTTACAAGGTGTATATTTTTCGTGTTATGTAAGCAATACAATCATTCATTGTCTTTAGATTATAGCATGGACGGTTGCAGTGCCGTGTTTGAAAAGACGAGCTCCGCAGAGCATGTGTTGAACAGCGAGTGAAGCTGTCAAAGTGTCTGAAGATCAGAGCAATCGTTGGCAAATCTAGACTAACGTGGTAAGAACCCAACAGAGTCCTGGGAGGAAACCTGAGTAGTTAAGCGTTGGGTGAAAGAAAGGTAAGCAAGCAGGAAGCTTGCAGTGTTGGACATAAGCATGTCCGTTGATAGCCTTTCGACAGGCTACTACTCAGTCTTAAATTCTGAGTGAACGCTCATTGAGTAATTGTATTTCGCAAGGCGGTGTATTCCGCATGGGAGACAAAATTTAGGCATTGTAAATGCTAAAGTTGTTAATGGTAGAAATTAAGGGGGAGTGTTAGAAACTCAAGATAATTTCTACACATGCAAGCAGTTAGTTGCAGTTAAGCAATTACTTAGTAAACTGACAGTAAGCATTCAGTTAGTTAATTGACAGTTACGAATCAATTAGTTAAGCAATTAGAATTGCAGTTTGCATGTAGAAACTAAAATTAGTCTTTGGTTTGTTTTTTCTAATTATCGTTAGTTTTTCAAATCTATTTAATAGACCCATGGAGCAGTATTGTAAATTGAACAAGATCAAGAACAAGATCAAGAAGATCAGAAGATCAAGAAGATTATTAAAAATCTTGTTCCCTGATTGCTGTAACAATCTGAATGTATTTTATCTAAATGTGTTTTATAATCTGTGTGTTCTATTTTCTATTTTTATATGTTTTTATTTTCTAACAGAAGCTGCCACTAAATCCCAAGGCCAACAGACAGGATGATCGAGATCATATTTGAGGCATTTGGCACTCCTGCCATAATGCCACCTATATTGCCATTTAGGGCATTCTCGCTAACCATTAACTCACTAGTGACTGCTTGTCCACTTGTGGAAAATATAGGTCCACATTGGAGATTGGGAAGCTTCTCCGATAAGCTAAGGAGTTTTTTAAAATTAAATCGAACCATACATATGCTTTTAATATATATCTCTGCCGTAATAAATAACTGCCAAACCTTATGAACTGCCTAGGAAATACTACTCAGGAAAACCCCTCGAACTCCGACCTTTGTTCTTCCCAGTCTGGGGAGTCCTCCATTTTTGCAAGCACGCTTCTAGGCATGTAGCTCCCAGCCACATCGCCCACATTGTATTTATTAATGAAAAATCACGGCCACAGATATATGCTACATAAATTTCGCTGGCTCGCTGTAGTTATATATATTTACACATCCATTGTTTAGGTTTTTGTTTTCTCAACTATAATTTTCCAATTCGATATTTGCTTCCTATTTTCTCTTCCAATTTAATTTATATTGGTGTTTAATTCTCGATTTAATGTTGGGGTTTTTGTTTTCCAGGTATAACTCTACACAGAAAAATTTGGATCTGAGAGATACTTGAAGAAAGGAACTGTGAAAGGGAATGCGTGGCATAAAGCAGTTGAGGGGCAGGTAAGGATTTTTGTGTCCTTGATTTGACTATGAACATTGTCCATGTTCAAACAAATTCATCTTGCATTGTTTATTATTATATTCTTATTTTTGAAGGACCAATTTACCCAATAAATTATTGTCAATTCATAGCAGTGCTAATTTAGGGAATGTTTTGTGGCTATTTTTTCTCCTTTTAAAAAAAATATTGAAAAATGCATAAAACTTTATGAAAAACAAATATAACTTATGTAAAAATAAAATTTATTTTTAATTACGACATGTTTTGAGTTGATGAGAGCAAAATGCATTTGATATTGGATTTTCCTTTTAAACCTGCCAATTGAATTTGCTTAAATTTTTTTAAGACCTTTTTTACAAAGCCATTTAATGAATGTCCTATGACATCTGGTTGAGGTATTTTGTGGATATCCTACAAAGGCATTCAAAATGATGACATATAGTTGAGGATTTCTTTTGAAAAACCTTTGGTGCATGTTGGGAGTATGTTGGTAAAGGTGAGCTGATCAGTTTAGATATGTTGGTTTTATTTGGTAAACAATGTTTATGTCTCATGAGGATACTCATGTTTAGACTGGAATTTCAAATAAATTATGCTTGTCAATTTAAAATTGATTGAAATCTAGATCCCTTTTCAATTGGAATTCATTCATATGTAATGATGTGAAATATATATGAAGTCTAAATAATGATTTGATTGAACCAATCTAACCCTGAAAGATAATTTGATAATGATAGTATTATGAAAGTAAAAAATGCGAAATAAACCTAACATGCAAGGTGACATTAGTTTAAAAATCGTCACAAAAAAATCCTTGATGAGTAGGGGTGACTATCAAATTTAACCCTTGATTGGAGGTTGACAGATATTAATTAATTTGTATGCCCTGCGAATTATTAATATGCCTCTTGAAGTGGTGTTAGAATAAAGTATGTTATAAAAAATAAGGAAACGTGATGATAGCAACAAGTGACAAGAAATTAGGTTGGGACAGGTTATATAAAAAAATAAATTATTTTTATATATAATATTTTTTAAAATCTTGTCAATATATTACCATATATAATATTTAAATATATATATTTTTTCAATAAATCAAATCTAAAAAAATTATATTAAGAAAAAAAATGTATATCAAATATTTATATCATTATTTATGACTTAATAATTATAAAGAAATGTTTGAAATCATAATATTAATAAATGATCAAAACAGCGTAATTATATTTCTATATTTTTAAAGAGAAGTTATAATATTTAGTCACACTAATTTAAGTTTAAATATAAAATTTATAATAATTTTATATTTTTATAAAAAATTTAGATTAATTTAAAAAAAATAATTATTCTATTTTTTTTTAAAAACATTTTATACTAATAATAATTTATCATACAAAAAATAAAAAATTATAATAATAAATTAAAGTTGATATCAAAATATTAAATTAAAAATTAAAAAAATGTTCTCAACAAATAATTTAAAATAAAATTATAATCAAAATTAAATTTAATAAATTTAATACCATCATATTTAAATAACTTCACAAATTTTATTTAAATATTAAAAATATAATCAACATTAGCTTCAATATTCTATTAAATGCACAATCATTTTACAAAATAAAAAATTCTTTATTTAATTTCATGTTTACTTAATTCTTTCACATTCCTTTCACTAATTCAGATTATTTAAATGGAAAGCATGACAGAAAAATAAATATATTAAAATTAAAGATTTAAAATATATATATATATATATATATATATATATATAATAAACTGTTCAATCACATTTTTTAACGAGTAAATGGCGTTGCCGTTGCCATTGCAGCAGAGGATATACCTATTCCAAACGTAGCGTTGCCGTTTTGACACGTTTAAATGGGAAATGGGAAACTCCCGTTATGTTTCTTGTTACATAGATCAGCGGTGACATCTATAAAAGTTTAACAAGGATATTTGAAGGGTTAAAAAAATGTAAGGTTGTTGGAGAGTTCTTAATACGTTTTAAAATAGATATCGGAATGTTGTATTATAGGGTTGGGAGACTATCATGGATTTATTTGAGTTATTTGTTACGTACTGTATTTATATGAAGTGATGATTAATCGAATAACAAATTTGAAATGGAGATAAATAAAAAAGATTGAAAAGTATTTAATTATAAACGATTTCAGAATTAAGGATTAAGTTTTATTATATAAAATCATTTTTGTTGAAAGTAATGTTTTTTCTTTGGAAACAATCATTATAAGCAAATTATTATATTACTTGTAAAAATGGAAAATATAGAGACCGATAAGTGGTCTAGGATTACAAGAGATGAAACTTTGTACAAAAGGAAGAATACTTAGATGAAACAAAAACTATAAATGGATGAATAGATATAATATCAATTTAATTGAATGTCCATATTGTAATAAAGATAAAAAAAGTTGTGGAGGAAAGAAATAAGGAAAAAAAGATAACACTATATTTACTATTCAATTTGACTTATGAACATAATGATCTATAAGAATTAATATTAAATGGAGGGAAATGACCCTGATTGCTTTTAAATCCGAGACATGGAGATAAACAACTCTTAAGAAACAATGGGAAGAGAAGATTGTGTTTTTGCATCACATGGATGATCAAACAAGGAGCACTTCACCTTTAAATATCCTCAGTGCACAAACATATGAATCAAATATATAGAAACTTGAAGAGTTGGCTCCATGATATATATATTTAAGAAAAAAGAATAAAAAGGTTACAAGAGATATTAATTTAGATGAACAAAAAATATTTAAAGTCCAAAAATTCTTTCACAATTAAAAAAATTGGTATAATGGATAGTCCTATAAACTATTTAATATCATAAATGTAATTAAAATCATTTCATTTCTTTCATTCCCTATATAACCAAAAATATGTCTGGCATTATTTATAAGGCTATTTGTTGATACCGGCATACAATGTACAAATTGAAAAAACCCTTGCTTACTGCGTTTTGTGATGTGCACTGAACAATATTGAATGTTGTCTGGGAAGCTATGCTGCATAAGCACGGTTCACTGCGGTGACTGTGCAGCTACAACCCCTCTAATGGGCTTCCAATATGCCCTTTATAAAAAAATACCGTGTCATGATTTGTTTTGCTTTGCTTTTCAACCTGTAGTTCTTCTGTTTCCATATCTTCCATTACAGAACTGGTTTATATATAGAAATGTAACAGTTCCTGCACTTGCCATAAGTTTATAAATTTAAATTATATATATATATATATATATTAATTTTTAAAAATTATTATAGAGTCACTTGAAAGGCTTTAAGAAGTGCCTCGACTAATATATCTAGCACCTTTCGTATAAAAGTCACTGCTATAAAATTTTAAGAAGTTCATTTTTTATTTAAATTTAAATTTTTATTTTTAATTTTTGACTTCTAATTTATTTTGCAATATGGTGCCAATTCAAGATTGTTTTAATTTAATAATAATAGAATTCTAAGTGTGATTAAGCTTTGTACCTTCATCCTTGTTTGGATTGGCTTTTCTATGTGCCTCTCAATCTTGATGGCTTCTTTCAACCTACATTTTTTTTTAATGATTTTCAATTGCAAGCACCTTTACCTCTTCAATACAAATAGAATATTTGTTTTAGATCAGTGTTTGTCTAATGTTGTCTTTTGTTTTTTCCTTAATCTATTGTTCACAATGTGTGTTTTGATCTTAGTCTTGATGGAGCATCGTATTTCACCGATGTGATGGATTTCGCAAGAGCAACCATTATTTGTAAACAACACTTTTTAGCTAAAATAATCTACTTGATCCTTAATTTATTTTAGGGAATTTATCAATTTATTTATAAGTAAGAATATTTTTTTTTCACATTATGACATTTAGCTATTCTATAGATTCTCTTGGACACCCATTTGATAAAAAAAATAGAATACCACTAGATTGTGGGGGAATTTCATTTTTCTTGTTTGGTATGACTATTTTTAGTTTGTTTTATAAGCTTTGAAATTTCTTTACCTGTGTATCAATTTTTCTTAAAGATTTTATTTAAATGTTGTATTTATTTCTTCAAGTTGTCATTATCACAAATTTTAAATGTTCTAGTGGTAAGCATTTTAAGCACACATGTTTTTTATGCAAGGTGGTGATGCGAAGAAGCATGCAGATAAAGGTTTGTGTGTGTTTCTTTCCTAAATATCTTTTGAGTCAACGAACCATCTTATTTACGAGACAAGAGGACATCCAAGAAGGTTAAGATTCTTTTCTCCAAAATTTTCCAGTGAATTTTATATTAAGAATCAAATTGTTGATATGCGTGTAGAATTAATCCAAGCTACTTCTACCATGCTGCCAACATAAACTAGTGTCATATACATACCTCTTCCATCATTTTGATCTAAGGGAAAGCACGCTAAATGCCTTTTATTCAAGTTTTCCCAAGTAGAAGTTGTCACCACTAGGGGTAAAGGTGATCTCATTTCCATACCTTTGGTTTACTCAAAAATGACACCCTTGACTAAGAAGAAAGTGGATATTAGCAAAAAATTTACCAACCCAACTATTTCTTCATCAACTTGTGGGTGATTACAAGAAGTTGATGGGCCAAAAAGTGACAACTTCAAAAACAAATTTCAGAGTTGAAAGATTTTCAATGAACCATTATTTTTAATTAGGCTCAAATATTCAAGCCTAAATGGGTATCCATTTTGCAACCCTAAAATGTCTTCTACTTTCTAGAGGCCATAAATTTTTGCATACGATCTTGAAATCAAGTTCTTTATTTTTTAAATTATATAATTTTCAAGAGGAATTCAAATATGTAATCAAAATATATTTTTGTCTTTATGATTTTTTTTGAGATTGATCATCACTTTTGATCAGAGCTACAAATTAGTTTAAACATATATGTGGGCCCAAATACCCAAATGATTATAATATCAACAACCAACATGCCTTGAATACACCACATATGGCCACAACCAACCTTAGAATTACCCGATCTATAGCCAACATGCCTTGAATATACCACATATAGCAAAAATCAGCCTCACATGCTTAATAAGATTTAAACCTTGGTAGGGCTGGAAACAACCAAGCCACTTTACCAACTCACCCACATCTCATCAAGTCCTTATTCTCTTTTAACCTGTGTACCATAACCTTTATGTTTTTGTGATATGGCCTCGATTCAATGTGATTGGATATATGTCAGTAAATTTAGGTAAATTTGTGCACATTTGATCACCATCTATAATTATTTCATGATTAAAATGTCATTATTAGAGAAAAATTGACTAAATTAGCTCTCAACTAGGTGTTATTGGCACGTGAAGGTAGATTTGGAAAAAATCAAGCATGTTTGATTACCATTCATAATTATTACATAATCAAACAACATTAATTAATTTTTTTTGACTAGGTTAGGCCTTGATTATGTGCTAATAGACACATGAAGGTAGATTTGTGGAAAATTGGGAATATATGAGAACCATTTTTCATTATTTTATGATTTACTTTTAGATGAGGCCCTAATCTAGGGTGATTGGATATATGTAGATAAATTTAAAGAAAAATTAGGTATATATATGAGCACCATTTGCCATTATTTCATGATCAAATATCATTATTTTATAAAAATAAACTGAATCAGGCCCTATTTAGGTATTATTAGGTACATGAAGGTAGATTTGGGAAAATCAAGCACGTTTGAGAAACATTTGTCATTATTTTTGTAATTGAATGTCTTTATTTGAGAAAATTTGATCAAATAAGCCCTGATTAGCTTTGTTAAAATAGGTGGGTAGATTTGGAAAAAAATGACCATATATGAACAAAATTTATCATTGTTTAATGATTTATGTTGTTAGTTGAAAGAAATTAACAAGATTAGACCTTTTTAGGTGCAATCAAATAGATGTGGGTAGATTTAGGAGAATTTGGGCATATATGAACATGAATCATCCTTATTTCATGATCAAATGTTGTAATTTGAGAAAAAAATATTTGATTAGGCCATAATTAGGTGCCATCATGAATGTTTGAGCATCATTTGTCATTATTTCATGATTGAATGCTATAATTTGAGTAAATTTGACTAGATTAAGTCCTTATTAGGTGCAATTAGATACATGATGGTAGATTTAGAGAAATAAAAAACTTATTATTATTATTATTATTATTATTATTATTATTATTATTATTATTATTATTATTATTATTATTATTATTATTATTATTATTAATAAATGACATTGTGTTGTTATTTGAGAAAATTTTACCATATTAGGCACCGATTAGGTGTGATTGGATAGATATAGGTAAATTTAGAAAAAATGACCATTTATGAGAATCTTTTGTCATTATTTCATGATAAATTTTTTTATTTGATAAATTTTGCTAAATTAGGCCATGATTAGGTGCATGAATTTATATTTGTGGAAAATCATGCATGTTAGAGCATCATTAGTCATAATTTTGTAGTCAAATGTCATTGTTTGAAGAAATTTGATTGGATAATGCCCCAATTAGGTGAAAAGAGATAGTTGTAGGCAAAGTTAAGGAACATGGGGCATGTTTGAGCACCATTTTCCCATTATTTCATGAGTGTAGAAAATTTTTAAGTAACTTTGATCTAATGCAATATGGTTAGGTGTAATCAATTACATAAAGGTAGATTTGGGGAAATTTTGGAATATATGGGAATTAATTATCATTATATTGTGAGTTAATGTCATTATTTGAGTAAATTTGTTTAGATTCTTACTTGGGAGTGATTGGATAGATTTAAGTACATACGTAGGGTAAACTAGGCACATATAAGCATCATTTATCATTATTTTGTGATTGAATATTGTTGTTTTAAATTTTTTGACAAGATTAAGCCTTGATTTGGTGTAATCATATGTATTTTTGTAGATTTAATGAAAAATAACCATATATGAACACCATTTATCATTATTTCATGAATGAATCTCAATATTTAAGAAAATTTCAACTATATTAGACTAATTTAGATAGATATAGGAAAGATTAGTCATATATAAGCACCATTTTTGTCATTTCATGATAAAAAGTCATTATTTGAAAAAACTAATTGAATTAGGCCCCAATTAGGTGCTTTCATAAGCATGAAAGTAGATTTTGGAAAAAGGCACTTTTGAGCACCATTTGTTCTTATTTCATTTTCAAATGCCATTATTTAAGAAAATTTAAATGGATTATAACCTAATTAGGTGTGAATATGTATTCGATTGTTCTCAATTGAGGTTTAATTCAGTTAAAATTTCTCAAATAATAATATTGGATTACAAAAAATTGACAAATAATACTATAAGCTACTTAAATTTAGTTTTTCAAGTCATGTTAACTAAAATTATCTTTTTTATACACACACACACACACCAAATTTTTACTTAATATGCATTCAATTAGTATGTTAATTCATGTGTTTAATATATTCTCACTTCTCACTATTATACTTGTAACTAATAATGTAACTTACAATACTTTTTAATTCTTATTTTCCATCACAAAATTCATTTGGTTAAGGCAATTAATTGTTAAAATGTTAAAAAAAAATTCATAGCATCCTAATCCTATAAATATATAAGTTGTGGTGTAGAAGATAAAATAATATATATCATTCATAAAAGTAAATTTTATTTATATATTTTGATTCTTCTTTAAAACTTATACATTAATTTTAAAAAATGACACTCAATTTTAAATTTATATGCAAAAGTTATCACTTCCAAAAGAGAGGTGATATTTTAGGGTTGAAAATAGGATATCGTTTCAAACCAAAAAAATATCCATTTTTCATTTCAATCAATTTTCACTCTACTTTTAGCTCAGGTTTTAACTTAGTTTTTGACATGTGTACTTGAGCTTGACTATTTTTATACAACCATGAACATCGAGCAAATTCATGGAATTCCCCTCTTCACATGTAGTTTTAATTTAATTATATTTATGTTTGTAAGTAAAATTTTAATTGGCATTTTCAAGCAGATTGTCTAGTTTTAAAATATGTAATTTTAATTTTTGAAAAAATTAATTAATTTAATAATTAATAATGATTTTTTCCTTAAGTGGGTCTTAATGATTAATAGATACAAACATGGGAAAATGGTAATAAATTTTGACTCATTCAATATTTTAGAAAATGAAATTTCCTCAAAATTCTACACTTCATTAGCTAACAATCTAAAAATATTAAAAAAAATAAAAAATTGTTTTCAAATAAATGCTTATATATATATATATATATATATATATATATATATATATATATATATGAACGATTAAATAATTAATAAAAATCAATTTATCTATTAAAAATCAATAAAAAAACATGAAAATATCTAAAATTGAGTCTTACACATTGCACATCTACAAAATTGTGAAAAACTTCATTCATTTAAAAAAAAAAAAAAAATTACGAACACGTGTTCACTTTTTATTAAACTATAAAAATACAAAGAGTGATACATTAAAATTGATAATATTCATCTAAAAAATTTGATTTAATTAAAAAATATATTATAAATTCATAAACTACTTTAAAATGATACAAATTTTATTTTTACACTTAAAATTATTTTTGAAAGACCAAACCATAATCGAAAATGAGATATACTTATCTTTTTTATTCTTTTTTTCCCTACTTAAAACCCCCTTTTAACTGATCTTGATTGCACTCACCTCTATATTATTTGAAAACCTCAAATGCATACTCAATAAGAACCTTAGTAAATAGGTATACCACATCAAACCCAACCAAAAACTTCTCTTTTTCCATCATCTTATCCTTGACAAAGTTGAAAAAATCTGTAGAATCCGGAAGAAAGGAAGAATTCCTACCAACTAATGGTTCAAATTACTAGCCAAGAAGGTTGCAAGGATATAAGTTAGGGAATATGTGGTGCTTACAATTGGTCTAAAAGGTGTTCCTTCTTTGTGGATCTTCAAATCACTGCAAATTCTAAGGGTTACGTCTTTGTGTAGGATTAATTTATTTTTAACCATTTTATCCGATGAAAATGCCTTTAGTTATTAAAGATATTGGGTTAGAGGTGAGCTTACAGTAGCTACCACTATTGTTCAGATCATCCTCCATTTTATAATAATATTTTATACTCATTATTACCATAACATTGCCCTTATCTGCTTTCATAATATCAATATCTTCATTTTTATTTAAAACCTCCAAAGGCCTCCATTCTTATCTAGAAATAATTGATAACTAGTGGTTTGGCAGGTCTTAAAATAAGAACGTAGTCCTGTATAATTTCATCTTCTTTTCATTGCATTGAAGGCATGTCTATCCAGGTGAGTATCCGAAAAATGAACAATTAAATTTTATTCCCAATTTTGATAACCCTCTATTAGACCTCAAGTAATTATAATCGTTTGTTCCAATATTATTGCTAATGCCAATAATATTAGCATTATTGATATTATATTTATTTATATCATTATTGTGATTTTTAATACTACTAATATTATTAATAATATTGTCCTCACTAAAATTATTACGTAATTTATTATTAACAAACCAATCCATATTCATGTCAAACAACCAAAGAGTGTTTTTCCATATTGTTATTTATGTGGAATAATATAACTTTAAAAGATAACTCTTGAGCTAATTTAGATTGTATGAAATACAACTATAAAAATATTTCTGAATATAAAAGTTATAATTTGATTTGATAATGAAAACTAGTAAATATATAAAATATTAAATATAATCAGATACTTATCATTATTTTTGAGTGTGTACGATTGAGAGTAAATACATAAGTCAAGAAAGATGAGAAATTAAATTATGAATTGATCAGATTCGGATCTGAGTTTTTGGGCATGCATGCACAAGTTTGTTAGCCTTTTGATGATACAAATTGATCATGTGTACCGAGTCTAATGGTTTATCATGAATGATTCTTACTTCTCTATTTTCATATATTCCATTGTGTCCATTTGCAAGTTGTATCCATGTGTGATCTTCAAAATTTAACTATGTGCATAATGCTAGACATCTATCTCCTTCTCTTCAAAACCCTATGTCCACTTTGCTACTAGGTTTTGGGCATATAAAAGGGGAATAAAGGTGGGTTAAGCTAACCTCAACCACTCCCTGATGAATGGTTGAGTGGTACCTACATATCCAATACTTAAAATAGGGAAGTCAAACCATGTAATTATCCTTGTTAGGTGAATGTGTGCAATAGTACTCATTTAATGTATGCAACCTACAATCTAGCTTTCAATACTTTGAAATTGAAAAAATTGAATTAGATTTAAGGTGATTCAAACTTGGCTAGGACTTGATCTTAGTGAGCTATGAAAAAATTGGGAGGAATAGGGTAGTCCTTTTGAATGTGAAAGTGATTTTATATGAGTAGTATATACATGTACTAGATGATTAATAGGCTTAGACATATTTTAGGTTTATATGGGACTCTTTGGGTACTTTCTCATGCCACTAAAATGAGAAATGCATGGGCATACGTATAATAAGGATTTCAAATTGAAAACTAATTTTTGATTAGTGTCGGATAAGTTCTTCAGATTTAGAGGAGTCTAGAATTTTAGAATCATTCGAGTCTAAAAATTTAATCTAGAAGGTAAAAATAATGATATGAGGATCTAGAGATAATGTGTGTATGATAAATGACATGTTAGACATAGACTATGGAATTCATGTAGGTCCATGATAGATACTTACAAGGTCTTGACCCATGAAAAACATGTGGGTGGGAAACAAGGGAGATGAAGACATATATATGCATGCATAAGTCAGGTAAGGTAGGGATAAGCCAAATTGATATTTTCCATGTGATTAATACTATATTTTAGTATTTACAAATGGCCCCTTTTTATTCTAGCATTGAATTGAAATACAATGCTAGAGTAAAAGGACAAAGGAGATATAATTGAGTGTGTAACCACACTTTGTCTTTGGTAGAAATCTATAGATGTAAAACTTAATCCATGTGATCTATAATGAATATGCAACAATCAATGTTCATTTAGAAATATGAAAATCTGAAATGAAATTGAAACATTCAAAACTTAAAGAACAAGGAAGGAATCCACTTTTAAGTGAGTGAACCATGTTTCCTTGTAACTTATTGTTGGAGAATATGATTCATTTTTTTAAGCATTGAATAAGTGTGCTTGATTCCTTCTTAAAATAATTAGATAATTGGGAGTGACCAAGCATTAATTTGCGTACTAAGGCAAGGCCATGTTTTAGGAAGATAAAATGCCCTAACCCTCATTAAGGAGGGAGAAGTGCCTAGGCTATTCAGAGTGATGAATATCAATCATAATACTCATGTAACTGATCTTGAACCTCAATGATGAAATGGGTAAGCCACACATTAGGTTTATAGCTTAGTATTTATGCTGTTGAGGGCACTGAACCTCAACCACATTACTCATTTAATTGAATCGACTATATTGCAGATAGAATTATAGATTAAAAGTGATCACTTATAGGTACCAATGGTTTTAAAATTAAAAACAAAAAAGTGTGTATGTGCATGACCAATGTCCATGCACCATAATTTGATAAAATTAGTGCCAATCATGATATAGAATGTTATGTGTCTATATCTAAAAATTTGAAAATTTGTAACACCTATTCATGTAAAATGAGTGAATATTCCCCCACATGAATTGAAACCTATAAATATATGTCCCAAAATGTGAAACAAACTAATATTCTAACCTAATATAAAATTTTTAACTTGTAAACCCAATATTTTGAACTAATATGAACTATGTAACTTGTATATTTGATATCCTAAACCAATCTAAACTTTGTACCCTATAAATTTGATATTAAAATATGAATTTCCTCTTCATGGATGCTTTCATGTCTATAACAAGCCCACTATTATGCCCCCAATTTTAGATGGGAGACATAGCCTATGAATTACTCATCTCAAAATGAAAGAGTTAACCACATCATGTGTTATTGAAAAAGATGTAACAATGTATAAATATGTGCTAACATTTGGAGAGCTCATTATCATAATAATGTATAAATCATCAAAGGGTATATGAAACATGTAGTACAATGCATAAAAGTGTCATGCCAAGATAAATATATCATTAAAACATACAATAATAACTATCAGTGATAGTAGTAATGAATAAAAACTATGAAGAATGTACATGACGTGTATCATTGCATCAAAAGAAATAAATAAGATGCATGATATGTATAATGTAAAAATAAACTCAAAAAAATAAACAAGCTCAAAAGATAATCTTAGATGTATCCACTCATAAGCAAGCAATGCCATGGCCATGATAGACACAACAAAACAACACACAATGGCACTCAATGTCACACAAGGCCAAGGGCCATACACAATGGACAATCACATGTCACACACAAGGCCAAAGGGCCACATATAAAGAAAGAGTCATACAAAGATACACTCAATCAATAAATAAATCATGTTAGAAGGACAAGGGGCCAATGAAAGAGGCATAAAATAATACTCTCAATCCAAACAATGTAATTTAATAAAAAATAATTAAATAAGCATAATGTAATATGCAATGTATATATAATGAAACAACATCAATGAATCATAAAATAAATGATCTAGTCTATGTCAATGTTGTAACATAGTAAAGTATCATAACCATGTTTAATGTAAACACTATAAAAAATAAAAGCAATAGAAATACATGTGTAAGCAATGATTAGAGCTCAACATGATAGATGGGAAAATGCTTTAGGAAGATATAAGCTGTGACAATGTGACTTGTGGAATAAGATGCCCTTAGCCTTTGGGTAAAGGAATTACTTACATATATCCATCCATGTATTATGTGTAACCTATATGCATTTCATATCATTCATATATACCATGAAATACATGTGTATATAAAAAATGGATATGCAATATTTATACCAAACATGTGATAAATAATATAAATGAAAAAGTGTAAACTAGCAAACATTTCAAGTTTGGGTCTTGATTTTTATTTTTTAAATATTATGAATTTTGTATTTTTGAAATATTTGATATTTTGACATATATTGGTACATTCAAGTAAGAGGAAGTACCAAGGATTCAAAAATAGAAAAATGGGAAGGATCTGAACAATATAAACAACATGTTAAGGCATAAAATGCACCCAATGTAGTAGCATCACAAGGTGGATCAAGTGAAGGCAAGTAGTATGCCCCCAGTATACACATGAATAATACAAATTCAGGGAAAAATATTATATGTATAAAAAATCAGCCATGCCCCCAATAGGAAAAAAAAATCAATGTATGTTTATGTAGTATGTATATGATCATGTAAGCACAATGTAAGCCATAGTCAATATGTAAGGGTGAGAAAGTGATCTATTTAAAAATAATGTGTTTGATATTGAAGATATTGTAAATTATATATCAATGTAGGATTGGTTTCATATATTTTTGGATCAAGTTAAGCAAGGGAAAGGTGAGGGCCAAGTGAAAATAAATTCAAGGGCTAGAATAAGGGTCAATAGCATATGTACATGTGTGTGACAAAATAGAATAATTGGGGTATAAGAAATCAAGAAAACATGAATAATCTATGTACAATAATAGATTATGCTTGAAATAATTATGATATCCTCATCTCGGTCTAGGATCAATCACTATAAACTTCCTTTGTTGGAAAATTGTTTCAATTTTATTTATATCATGGTTGGTTGATGATTGGCTTATTTTTATCATGCCTTACATTTTAATATGTTGTTGGAATATTCAAAATCTGTATGATGTCCATGAAATCTATGATAAACAAATTCATATATGGATTTGTTTACATGACATGCAAGAGGAAAAGTTATTAATTTTTTTTTGAAGCATATCTCTTATAAATTCATTTTGATTCTTATTAACCTTGTCTAAACATTTTAAACAATTGATTGTAGACGTATTTTATTTTTGAACCCATACTTGAGATGAAATATTTTAAGGTACAAATCTCTATAATGGAGAGGCAAAGGTTAAATTGGAACTAACATGCTCAAGATTGTGGACATGCACAATATTATCCTTAAGTGGTGTACCACTTAAACGTAAAGCTTGAATTTGATTTTTCTATTATTGTTAGCTAACAATGAAACAAGTGTTTGTATTTTGATTATGTAAACTATATTGAACTATTACATTTTATTTTCCCCTATAGATTGTTCTTGAGTATAAACCTTTGAGTTATTAGTGTTCATTGTATATGTATTATATCGATACCCACCTTGACCAACATGTGTGAAATATTATGAGATAATTACTCATCTAGATCAATAGGATTGAAATTTAACTTGATAAAAATAATTATCTATATTTCCTTACACACATTTATCATTTTCATCACTATCATAGCTATATTTGACTATGTAATTTGGATTTTCCTAATTGACCACAAGGGAAGATATGGAATTGTCTCTTTTGGTTCTACATTTATTTGTCATGTCTTCTTTATTTCATCAGTAATGGTCATAACTGGCATCTTGTCATTTACTTTAGTTGATTCTCCAACCTAATATGTATGTATTTTATCTATTGGGATAAACTATGATGCAATAAATACGGAATGCGACATAGAATATGAATGTGAATGATCTTCATTATTGGGTTGTGTCACTTTACAAAATTTGTAATGATCATCATCTATAGGGAATGCATACAGTTATCTATAATAAATAAACTTGACACATGCATACAATATATCACTATACTTCCATGGCATGCATCCAAGGTTGACCTAGAATTATAATGTAATGTAGAAGATTGCATACACTTATCCATAATATATAAACTTGACACACATATACTATATATCATTACAATTCCATGGCATTTATCCAAGGTTGACTTAGAAGTATAATGTAATTGTAAATGATTTGGCATAACCTAAAATACAATAAATAATGTCTTGGGTCCGATTGTTGAACATCCAATGATATTGACCCAAGTACCTGACTTGGGGTGTTACCAAATCCCATCAATCTTTGCTTTTATTTTTGAATAGTATTCATATTAACATTCAATTAATTTAATATTTATATGCTGCAAATATTCATTCTTGATCCATTATCTATCAATACACATTTTATTCCTTTACATTGAATTTGAGTTTACATGAATATTGGTAAATTTTACTCTATTGTGTGTTTGTTAGATTTGAAAAGGAAAATAATTCTTCAATGTCATTCATTAAAATAAAAATGAAGATAAAATATGTGGGAAATACATTATTTGAGAGATTTGTGTCACATAATGCTTCATATAAAATATCCTTGTAAACATGTGATCTTTGTAGAAATTTAATGAGAGAAATCTCGGCATTGGTATTTTTTAGTTTAACAATGATATCATATCCCTTGGTTTTAAGGGATTATGTTTTGAGAGGTAAAATACCCTAATTTTGGGACACCATACCTCTCCTAGTATTGATAGTGTGGGCCACAAAATCCAATATAAGCCTTGGGTGAATAAGGGGTGTGGGATTAGCTAAGATAACCTGGAGGTATATGAGGAGGATGAAAAAAAGGAATCATGCATGCCATTTGGTGCCTAATAGTAATAGAAATCACATAGGAATAAACATTTCAATTATATGAATTAAGAAAGGCTAAGGATTATTCATTATTTATTTTATCCTTATTAGTGTACAAAGATTCAATCCTTATAATTACATATTTATTATATATTTTTCATAGGTAAAGGATGAAAACATATAATTACTAAATTCATAGATTGATCTAATAAATAAAAAACTATGATCATCCATTATAACCATGAGTCATTTTTAAATAAAAGAAAAATCAGAAATCAGTTGTAAAAATCTAGATTGAAATATAATAATCTATAACCCTAAAACAAAGGATGAAATCCTAAGGGAGGAATAAAGTTTGACATTATCTATAAAAATACAATTAACCAAAATATTTTAAAATATTTTTATTTTTTGGATTGTTGTAACATTAATAAGATAAAAAAACTTGAGATGATTTATATTGTATGAAATATAAAAATAAACATACATCTGAATGTAAAAGGTATAATCTAATTTGACAATAAAAATTAATAAATATGAAAAGTAATAAATGAGATTAAATATTTTGCATATCTTGGATTGTGTAGACTTAAAATTAAATGCATAAGTCAAAAAAGATGGGAAAATAGACTGTGAGTTACTCAGATCAGGATCTAAGTCAATGGACACCTTTGAACAAGTCCATTAGCCTTTGGATGATATTGACTGATGTTGTGTTCTGATTTTGATGTTTCTATTTGAATTATTTTTTGTTCTCTATTTCCATAAAATAAATTTAATTTTATTCAAAGCTATTTTTGTATGTGATCTTTAGAAGCTAACCATGTGCACAATCCCATAAATCTGTCTTCTTCTCTTCAAAAATCTAAGTCCACTTTGCTACTAAGTTTTGGTCCTAAAAAGGGGGAAGAAAGGTGGGTTGAGCTAACTTCAACCACTCCTCAATTAATGGTTGAGTACCTACATATCCAATAATCTGAAGATCAAATTAAAACTGCATGTAGTTCTCTCTTTAGGTGAATATGTGCAATAGTGCTTCTTCAAGGTGTCCAACCTACAATATATCTTTCAACACTTGGAAATTGACAACTTTTATTTGATTTGGGGTGTACTAGAATTGTAAAGGACCTGATCTTAGTGCATTATGAAAGAATTGGAATAAAAAGGTAGTCCTATTAAATGTGTAAGAGATTTTTTATGAGTAACATATGATTTCTAGATGACTAAGAGACTTAGATATATTATGTATTTAAATGGGACTCTTTGTGAGTATTTTATCATTCCAATATTATGTGAAATGTATGGGCTGACCCATAATAATGATATAAATTTGAAAACTAATCGTTGCATGGCACGTGACAAGTTTTTCAGATTTGGATGAGTTTAAAATTGAGGGCTTGTTTGAGTTTGAAAATTCCATACAAGAATTAGGAATACTAATCTAAATATATATAGATATTCTAATTATGATAAAGGATATGTTACACGTACACAAACACATATAGACACACACACACACACACACACACACACACCGAGAGAGAGAGAGAGAGAGAGAGAGAGAGAGAGAGAGAGAGAGAGAGAGAGAGAGAGAGAGAGATTAGGGAATTCATGTAGGGGACTGAAAGAAACTTGGGAAGCTTTACATGGAGAGTATGTAGTTGTGAATTAAAGGAAAATAAGAGCCATATATGCATGCTTATGTCATGTAAGGTAAGTGCCTAATACCATATTATAGTATCTACAGAGAGAATCTCACATTGAATATGTGGAGCCATTTTAATTTCACCAATATGTGAATGCCAATATAATGTATCTCACCCTAATCTCATGCCTTTGGTGTTAATTTCCAACATGGATCATCCCAAAGTATAGATCACTGAAGTGTTCAAAGTATCACTACCCTAGTTTGTGGGTATACCATTCACACCTATAGCTTGGAGCTTTCTACCTTCTAACTCTTGTGAATTAATTCTTACTTGAAAAGGGTACACAAAACAACCTAAATACATAGTAACATATGGTGAAAAATTATAGTTGTGAGTAGTGTCATTCAAGATATAAATCCAACGTTCATAAATAAGTCCCAAATTGAGGAAATCTAATCTTCAAATCCATTCTCCATTATCTACTCAAATTGAGTTGATAGATATGATGTTAGTGTGGCATTTAAAACAACATCAATAATGAAAATGCATAATTTTTAAATGGTTGATCTCTACCTCTTTATATGAAAATCAGGGGTGGCTACACCCATGTGAATGTCTAACAATGCATTTTCTTGTCTAGGGTCCAAAGCAGAGATTTATGATGGAAACATCTCCATTTTAAATTGTTTGTTGTCCCTTTAATTATTTTTTATTTTATTGTGTAGATATTTGAACTTTCTCTTCTATCTATCCTTTGAATTTTATGTTGCACCCACAATACAAGCCTGATATAAATTATTAAGCTAGTTCTAAACATTTGGTCATAATGTTCTTACAAAATATAGGTGTATTCTATATAAATATGAAGAAATGCTATCCATTTGTGATCTTGTTATGCTTATAAAAAACCTCAATAATTCCAATCTAATTCTACAAAAAAATCATTTTGTTACCCTTATTGCATAAAACATGTTTGATTAAAATGAAATAAATAAGAATACATTTGACATGACATTACTTTAATAAAGCCAAATTAATTGTTCTCTTTGCCAATTTATTCTTTAGCTTCTTCAAAACCTTTGCCTTTACCTATATCTCCCTCACATGAAGGTTACAAATCATAGATTTGGAGGTTTAAATAAAAATGAAAATATTGTTATTATGATGGTATATAAGGGAAATTCTACGATAATAATGAATATAAAATATTATGATTATAAAAAGGAGAACCATCTAAAAAATAGTGGTAGTTACCATAAGCTCAAATATAACTTAATTCATTACATGAAAATGAGGGTTACAAAAAATATTAAACCATATTCATTAGATGAAATGGTTAAAAAAGAAGCTCATCTCACATAAATAACTAATCCCTATAATTTATAACTTGGTGTCTTTAATGGCAAAGAGGGTTACAAAAAAGTATTAAACCATATTCATTGGATGAAATGGTTAAAAAGAATCTCATCCCACATAAATAAATAACCCTTATAATTTATGGTGCTCCAAAAATATACATATAAGGAACATCTTTGAGACTTATTATGGATACCATAGATTCCACACCATATAATCTTGTAGTCTTCTTAGCCAATAAGTTGAAACTATCAATTGGTAAGACTTCTTCTTTTATTTAGGATTCTATATATTTTGTCAACATTTTCAAGGATTAAAATAAGGAGAAAAAATTGTTTTTGGTTAGATTTGATATGGTATACCTCTTTGTCAAGGTCCCTATGGTGGATGTAATTTAGGTGGTCAAATAGTACATTGATGAAGAAAAAATTGGGTTGGTATATTTTTATTAGAGATCGACTTTCTTCTCATTCAAGAGCATTTTAAAACAAACCAAAGATATGACAATGGCTTCACCTCTATCCCAGGTGGTAGACAACCTCTACATGAAAAAAAATGAAGAAAAGGTGCTCAAATCCTTTCCTCTTATATCAAAATAGTATAATAGGTATGTGGATGACACCAATTTATATTGGCAACATGATAAAAGCAACTTGGATAGATTCCACACACATATCAAAAAATTAGTTCCCAGTATAAAGTTTTCATGAAAGAGGTGGAGGAGAAAAGAAGTTTACCCTTATTGGATGTCCTATTATCTTGGAAATAAGATGAATCATTGCCTTGGAAGGTATTTAGGAAAGGCACACACAAACCTTTATTTGCATGCTTCTTTCCATCACAAGCCTGCACAAAAATAGCGTGTTGAAAATCTTTCCACAGGGCATTTCGAATTTGTGATGATGATAACTTGGAGAAAGAAATAGAGCATTTAAATAAAGTCTCTAAGATAAATGGGTACAAAGAGAGGAAAATTTCAAGGGCTATAAAACAAGATAAATATATTGGAAAATGATTTCTAGGAAAAAAGTGAAATTCCACAAGTTAAATATAGCTACAACAAATAGAAAAGTGAAATTCCTCCACAACATGTCTAATGGTGTTTTTAATTGTCATTAAAGGTGTTAGGACCTAGAAGCACAATTGATTACCATGTACAAGCAACTAAACATAGAATTAAACCAGAATCACAAGTAACTAGAATTCAAAAATAACACAAAATATGAGAGACAATACCCAATTGTATTATACTCTTCCAGAAAGAAATTACAATGAAGAGATGCCACACTCTTCCACACCTTATAGGCTTCCCACACCAAGTGTATAGTAATTCACCTTCAAGAGTTCACTCTCTCAATTATGGTCCCAACACACAACTCAAACACAGAGTTATTGTTCACCTCCAACCAGTCAGTATCACTATTGCCAGTACCACCAGTAAGTGACAATCACTACTAGTCCAATCGAGTACTCCACGTACTCAAGGTCCAAGTACACCACGTACTCCAAGTAGATCTCACCCGATCTTTCTACTTGTTGTGTTGCTGATCACCTTGATCCTGCTACCACCTACAGATCAACCTAGTTCTACACACCTGCAAACCTAGACCTCACACACACACACACACCTGCAGATCAACCAATCTTACTTACTCAGAAGAACCCTTATCCTTGCTTCACCAAGTCCTTATGATTCTCCATACCAGCACCCATGTGGATCTCTACCAGATCTTACTATCTCATAGATCTACCTGATCATACACACTTGGCACTGTGGCATTAGGAGGAACACACCTTGCTCTCTTCACTTTGAAGGAGCTAACCTTGCTCTCTCAACTAGCACACTTTACAATACAGCCCATGAGTCTATTATATAGATCTCATGTAAATAATAATTAGACATCTAATTACAATAATTAGATCCACAACTCAAAACTAACAAACTAACTGTTCATCAAGAACCAGTTCTGGAATGCACAGGTGACTGACGTCGGTCCCTGTCTGTCTGGAGGTGACTGATGTCAACCAACTCCTGACTGATGTTAGTTGCTCTGTAATTGGATATGACCAACGTCAATTGCGCTGCCGATGTCGGTTGCTGTAACACTAAGCAACCTCTCCCTATTTGCATCTTGGTGAATCTTTTAACTTCACAACCTAACAATATCCCACTTAGAGATAAATAATTACACCTATACCTCTACCTGTACATCATCTAATCTATTTCCTGGCTTGTATCCCTCTTCAAGCTCAACCTTGAAGACCAACCACCACAAAACCCATGATGCACCTCCTATCATCCAAGTAACCTACCACATCCAAATCTACATACTCATGTAGAGAAGTCCCTGACCTTGCATAGCATGAATCCCTACTACTGGTCCCTCTCAGATACCTGAGAATCCACTAAACTGCCCTCCAGTGCTTCTTTCCTGAATTGGCTATGAACTTGCTGACAACACCCACTACTAGGGCAATATCAAGGAGTACACATGTACTCAACCTCATCATGTGATTGGGGACCCTGTTCTGTGAACTGTCCATCCATAGGTGTGCTTGCCAGTTCTGCATCCTGCACTACCTTCACACAATCATCCTGTGACAACATCAACTTGTGATCTTCTCTGTCTCTAAGATTACTCATGCCAAAGAATTTTGCTGCTCCCAAATTCTTCATGACATACCACTGAACTATCTTTACCTTTAGCTTAGCAAAACCTTGCATGTGTGACCCCACTACATACAGTAATAAGATAATGTCGCGACCATCATCCAACTTGGTAAAGTAAACACAATGGTTACGATGACATTGACTAAAGCCATGCTTTGTCATCCACCTGTCAAACCTGTACCACTGTCCTGCAATTTGTTCAAGACCATATGACTTGGCCTTCTATCTCACGTGTCCATCCTCTCTCTTCTTTAACCAAGAAATCCATTCATCTTTCAGTGCTTTTATCTGGCTGACAACTCTACCAAATCTCCTATTTGGTTCTGCATCCAAGGAATCAAATTCCTCATTCATGCCATGCTCCCACTGTTTCTTGGATCCTTCCCACTCTGCAGTGACCAACTAGTATAAAGAAGGGGAATAACGAATTTGAGGCTTACTTACACTTTCAGTCCTCCATATGGGCATTTGAGACTCCTTGACAGCATGCTATCCGCCCAAAATCCATTTCCTAGTCGACCTTGGTCTGTATCTGATTGATGTCGAACCCACCTGATCACCGACGCCAGTTCCATGACCAACGTCGGTGTCCACTAGTCGCTGACGTCAGTTTTCTGACTGATGCCAGTAGCCACCCTACCCGACACCACCAACTTTGCCTATCTGCACATGACTGACATCAGTACTTGTTTATTTGACGTCGGTTCCACTTGACCGATGCTAGTAACTGTTTTCTCCTGTGAGTGATGACTTTTTATCTGCGAGCTCACTTTGAATCAAAACCTTGTCCAAACTACCCTGCTTAGAGTTATTCAATCCCATCCACTGATCTCTGTCCATCATCTCCTCCATAAACACCAAGGCTTTCTAGTTCTTAAATTTGTCAAACACATTTAACTTCCTCTTAAGAACATGCATCTCCTTCTTGCTCATGTGACCAAGCCTACAAAGCCACGTCTTCGCAACAAAAGAAGAATCAGTAATACAAGTAGGTAGATAAAGAATACCTACTTTTTTACCACATGCTAATTTAAGTGCATCCGCTGTGAGAGTTCCTGTGCATCTCTCATCACCCAATTTTCCTATAGAAATTAGCTGCATCTTCAGGACTAGGACCTGCATGACATCCTTCAACATCCATGTGTTGGCCATCTGTAATTTCAGCCGCACATCCCCTTTGCCAATACTTTGACAAGGCTCACCAACCCCTAAATAAATCTTTCCAAAGTCTCCATGGACCTTAACATGGAAAAATACTCTATTTGGGGCTGCATGGAAATAGGTAACAAAATCTATAAACCAAGATTCTACTTTATCCAAGGAACATACAAGAGCAACCAGTGCAACAATCCATGAAACAATACCTGCTTCTTTATTTCCTTCATGCTGATCTACTACCAACCAACAATCTTTCTTTTTCTGCTCTTTCTTTTCATAACACCATAATTGACCATTCGTGTATTTGAATTTCTCCATTCTTAGTGTACTTTTTTTTGCCATTGCTTTACTCCCACTCAATTAGAAACCCCTGAGAGTGACCTGTAATCAAACACAAACCTGCTCCCTGCAACCTCACTCTGATACCACTTGTTAGGACCCAGAAGCACAATTGATTACCATGTACAAGCAACTAAACATAGAATTAAACTAGAATCACAAGTAACTAGAATTCAGAAATAACACAAAATATGAGAGACAATACCCAATTGTATTAATACTCTTCTAGAAAGAAATTACAATGAAGAGATGCCACACTCTTCCACACCTTACAGGATTCCCACACCAAGTGTACAGTAATTCACCTTCAAGAGTTCACTCTCTCAATTACTGTCCCAACACACAACTCAAACACAGAGTTGTTGTTCACCAACAACCAGTCAGTATCACTACTACCAGTACTACTAGTAAGTGACAATCACTACCAGTCCAACTGAGTACTCCACGTACTCAAGGTCCAAGTACACCACGTACTCCAAGTAGATCTCACCTAATCTTGCTACCTTGTGTTGCTGATCACCTTGATCTTGCTGCCACCTACAGATCAACCTGATTCTGCACTCCTGTAAACCTAGACCTCGCACACACACACACACACTTGCAGGTCAACCGATCTTACTTATTCAAAGAACCCTTGTCCTTGCCTCACCAAGTCCTTATGATTCTCTATACCAGCACCCCTATGGATCTCTACCAGATCTTGCTATCCCACAGATCTACCTGATCATACACACTTGGCACTGTGGCACTAGGAGGAACACAGCTTGCTCTCTCAACTAGCACACTTTACAATACAGTGCATGAGTCTATTATATAGATTTCATGCAAATAATAATTAGACATCTAATTACAATAATTAGATTTGTAGCTCAAGACTAAAATTAGTCTTTACATGCAAACAACCCATTCAACAAACTAACTGTTCGTCAACAACTGGTTTTGGAATGCACAGGTGATCGACATTGGTCCCCATCTGTCTGGAGGTGACCGACGTCGACCGACTCCTGATGGATGTCGGTTGCTCTGTAAATGGATATGACTGACGTCGGTTACACTGCCAACGTCGGTTGCTGTAACACTGAGCAACCTCCCCCTGTTTGCATCCTGGTGAAGCTTTTAACTCCACAACCTAACAGAAGGGGTGTCCAACATAATCTATATAATGTTTAGAAAGCATAACCTCAAAACCACTTTATTACCCAAAAACCAATTGAGATTTCATTGAAATTGACTAAGGACTAAATAGATCCTTGGTTAAAAAATGACATTTACAAAATTGAATGCTTTTATGAAATCTCTCATATTAGTAGAATAAGATGTTCCATCCATAATAAGATCAAAGATCACGTTGTAGATAATAGACTAAGGAAGAAATAAAGGTAAACATTGGTAGAACACTCATGCAAAACCAAACATTTCATTTGTATTAGAATGTTAAAAATATATGTAATAAAAATTATTATATAAAATGTAAATTAAAAAAAACCATTATAATTAAGAGATATAAAAAAATTAAATGAAGCTTTTTGGCCCATTATTAATGAATTAAAAAAAATTGTCTTCTTAAAATAGAGTTTCTTTAAATTTGAATTACATTGATAAATACATTAAAAATCAAAAGTTAAAAACGAAGAGGTAAATTTTAAAAGTAAATAAAATAAAACATATATATTTTAAACTTTGTTACATTTATATAACACTAGATTTGTTTATACATAAGGTGGTCGGTATATTAATTGAGGCACTTTTTAAAGCCTTTCAACTAACTTTATAGTAATTAATAAAAACAACTTTTTTAAATTTATATAATTTAAGTTTGTAATTTTTTGGGTAATAATTTATATTTTATTATAATTGGCACAAGATACTTAAAAATTATTATTTTTTTTTTGAAAATTCATAACTTTTCAAAAAATTGTTCAAATAATGCAATATACAAATGGAAATACAAATAATTCATATAATAATTTTTTTTGAAAGATTAAAATTGTGAATTATAATTTTCACAACTAATTTAATTTTTATTTTAAAATAAATTTATTTATATTATAGGTAGGAAAAAATATTTTTTTAATTAAATTTATCTCAATATGACCTCATATGCCATTTATCATATTTGTTATACTTTAATCTTTATTGTGTGTATTCTTTATTAATATTTACACCTTAAAACTAATTTAACAAGAATTATTATCTTAGTGATATATAGATTATTTCCATAAAAGATGTTTAGATAAATTATAAATTGAATTTTGATTTATTTTAATTAAATTTATTATCATCCACTATTAACTATAATGAGTTAATAACACTGCGATAATAATAAGAATTAACTAATATCCTGGTAATGGGGGAGGATTTTCAAAACTAGGAAATGGGTGAGAAGGTTTAGGTGAGGAGGGTAGAGATGGAGAAGATGAAGATGATGATGCATAGGAGTGTGGGGGTTAAGAGATAGGAATACAAGGTGGTAATGCCATTTGCCAATTTCAACATCCATAATGCAGATCCCGACGTGGCTTGGAGGCAGTGTTATAGACTGGGAGGTATTCAACAACATCTACCCTTGGGTCAATGGTAGTGTTTTGGCCTTGAGTATATAATAAAGAGGTTCCAGAAGTACTCTCTCCTATGTCATTGGCTACGAATAGAGCCTAGGAATGCATGACATCTTTCATTTACCCCTCTATCAGATT
The DNA here is from genome assembly GCA_037957365.1 of Torreya grandis. NCBI lineage: Eukaryota > Viridiplantae > Streptophyta > Pinopsida > Cupressales > Taxaceae > Torreya > Torreya grandis. Next base: position 50,479 of record JARHVA010003737.1, read on the forward strand.
AGAGATAGCAATGGTTGGGTAATATGTTTTCAACCATCTGGTGAGATCTTTGGTGAAATTTATGAAGCTACACTACCTATATGTTTGCTTTGGAGGATCTACATCACTTGTGCCTCAAACCAAACTGAATGGAGTTCTATTAATGACCTGTGCTGCACATCATTTTCTAGTTTTGGTAAGTCCTTTCCCCCTTATGTTACCTTGATGTTTGGCTGGGGGTGTGATGATGGGGTCAACCCATCCAGTGGGATTTATCCTTGTGTTTTGTTTGGGCTTGATTAATTTCATAAAAAGGGAGGCAATTAGCTCTCCTCTAGTTTGTTGATCTCTTTCAACATGGTTGTTTCTTTGTGATCCTTGGACTGGGTGGTTGATGGAAGATTCCACCTCAAGTGTTTATTTTAGGGTAAGATGGGTATTAGAGAAACTCACTTCCCTAGTTATTTAAGCGGCATGGATATTAGAGGAATCCGTGATTTAACCCTTCTCATTCACTTGGAAAATAGTAATCTCTGTTTACATTTTTTGGGAATGAAGAGGACTCAACTTTTCAATTGCCTCCTTTTGATATTCAAGGGTGGATGTTAGAAGAGTCCACCCATGTTTCTATCAAGCTATGGGGTCTCATGGGCTTAGTCTGATTATGGATGAAGCTTTTTTTGAGGTTGTGTTATGCTCTGTAAATTTTTTGAAACTTAGTGGCAGAAAAAACCCACTCACTATGAGTTAGTTGTGCTGTGATTGGATGGATGATTCGAGTGGCATAAGACCTTATTCTCTAGAAGGTATTCTATCTGGTAGTGTCCTCATTTTCACTATTTCAAAGTACCTTTGTGTTCTCAAGGTTATGGGACCCTTAAAACCCCTGATTGTGGGTACCTTAAAACCCTCATGTTTCTTGCTATGATTTTCAATTATTATGGATCTTAGTGGGAGGATCATCCCACTTGTTGTGACTTATCTATGGGGAAGCCATGTGAATGACCCAAGAGGTGAAATACCTCATTTTCCTTTTGAACTTATGTTTTATAGCTTGTTCCTTATTGTGCTTCATCAGGTTGTGAAACTCAGTGGGAGAATAAACCTATTTGCTATAAATATACCATATGGAGGCTATGCAAAAGACCTTGTTGGCATAAGACCTTCTCTGGTGGACGTTCTAGTTTATAGTGATCTCATATAAGACATGACGAAGGGAGATTTTCCTTTGAGATTCACTGTTTAAAATCATCTTTGTGTTCTATAGGTTATGGGACCCTTAAAACCCCTATGGGAATCCTTAAAACCCTCATGTTCTCTTATCTCACCTTAATCCCAGGGATCTTTACTTCACTTGTTAAAGGTTGGGGGAGCCTTCAAACCCTCTTTACTGTACTTGTAGGTTATAGGATCCTCAAAGCCCCTAGTTGTGGAAATCCTTAAAATCCAAAGTTATGGGTACCTTTGCTTCTCTTGTAAAAGGTTAGGGTAGCTTTCAAACCCTCTTTGTTGTTCTTGGTTGTTAGGGGGATCCTTTCCCTCTTTGTAGTGCCTAGATGTGGGTTTAGTTGTCAAAACCCTCACTTCCCGATTCATAGCTCTAGTTTCAAAAGTGTTTTACCCTATAAAATAAAAAATAATATATTTCAAATAAAATCTAGCAAAATAAAAAATGGGATAAACCATAAAGTATAAAATCTAGGTCTTTGAGATCCTTCACCTAACAACTCATGACTCTTAGTATTGATCTACCCTAATTTGGATTAATAGATTACATTAATCTAAATAAGGTATAACTTCAAAATAGAATTCATATCAATAGGAATGACATTCACACATACATATGAATGTAAATGATTAATAATTGATTCTTTTGATTTAATCAAGGCATGTGACAAATAAGGAAAATTATAAAGACATTATGATATTTAGCTTTTCTAGTTGGCTATGTGACCATGACAATGTTATTGAAGTAAAAAGTAGGGCTAAGCATGATTATGATGTTATCAATTTAGGAATTGATTTGTTGCCTATGATGGGTCAATTTTGAAAGATTAGGTTAGTATCATAGGTCTATAATGATTTGTGTAGTGCAATAAAATAACTATATGCTCATCCATAATGTTTTTAATTTATAACCCTGATGACATATACACATCCAAAAATCATCTTGGCTCTACCTTGAAACCCTAGATGAGCTTGTGAGGGATATAAACTTGAAAAGTTGGGGAAGTGTAATGAGTTGAGCTGATCCCAATCACCCCCATTTGATAATTGGACATTATATAGGCATCTAGTACTTCAAGGAAAGAAATCAAGCCACATATAGTTCTCCCACCTAATGTGATTGTGTAATTATTTTCCTTTTCCATGTGTATATAACTAATGATTGGATTTGGTACATGAAAATGTTTTCTTTGACCTAGACTTTGAATGCTTTAGACTTGGATTATGATGGCTCCAAGTGATCGGCTTAAAAACTAGGAGGATTATGGTAGAACTTATTAATGTGCAATAGTGTGTAAATGTGCAATAATTAAGTGCCACATAGATACCATTTTAAAAAAAATTAAGACTTGATGCATTTATATGGGGATCCATTTGAATAGTTCCTCATGCCACCAAAATACTATACTTATAGGTTGACCCTAAGGATGGGTTTGATTTTATAAAATAGTTATTACTGGGAGTAGGATGATTTTGATTATTGTAGGTTGTTATATTGGAGATAACCACTGTAACCATTGAAATTTATCCATGTACATGTGACATACTCTGAGAGTCTAGAGATGTATGTGCAAGATTTTATCATGCTTGAAATGGATACTGAGGTTATTGTAGGTGTATAAAAACATAACAAAAGGGTTGACTCATAAGATAACATGCAAGTGTGAAAGGATGGTTAATTAGGACCTTGTTTGGGTGATTAAGTCATGTGTGGCAAATGTATGTCAAGATTTTCATTGTCAAGTATTGTAGACCAGATTTTAATATCTAAAATGCCCCCATTTTATTCTAATAATGAATTCGCTAGAGTAAATGGATAAAATATACTCGAGTGTGTACAACATTCTTTGATATTTTTGGGATATGGATACAAATTTATAGTTTTACTCCATATAAAATTGAAATGAGAATTAGGTAGTCAATGTCCATGTGTGAAATCTAAAATTTAAAATTTGAAAGAGTAAGGGTTAGAGTACATGTGTGTTGGTGAAAACCATGTTACCTTCATAGATAATTAGAGATGATGCTTCCTCATTGAAGCATTGGAGATTTTGGGGTGATAATGACTTGAAATTATGTAGGATCTTTGGTTTATAAGTTGAATTACCATAATCCTCATGAATGTCGGGAAAATACACAATGTAATAAACCACATAACTATGTAGAAAAAGATAGAGAGAATCGACTAGGAAGGTTTGATCATAAATGAATCAAACACTACCGATGAATTATATTCAAATGTAATTTTTCACTCCAATTTGATTGAGTTCAAACCATGTAAAAAACACATAATCATAGGGTAATGACCAATGATCATGCCTCCATCAAGTACATAAGTTTGATTGTGTAGTTTTGTTGAATATAGAATATATAGCATGATCAAAAGAGAATGAACCATGTCCATACCCACATCATGATCCTAAATATGATGATTTTGAAATGGAAAGACAAACATTTTTCATTCAACTATAATTTCATTATATACATGCATGAACTAGAATCAGACCCCTTGAATTTGTATGCTAATTTTGAGAATGTATATCCCAAATGTAATGTGAATGTGCAAGTCTAAAATTATATTTATATAAAATATTATGAATATGCCCCTATACTATGTATCAATGTCTCAATGCCTGTCATGTATTTAAAACATTATAATATCTAAACCATCTAAATCAATTAAATCTATAAAAAACTTGTACTCTATTATGATATTATACTCGTGTAAGCTTATGTATTTAAGATAAGCCAACTATAATGCCCCACTTTTGAGATGCGAGATGTATCTTGTAAGTCACTCATCTTAAAATAAGAATGAAATATATCATGTCATGTATAAATACAATGTTATGTAATAGCATTTGATCATATGGAGTAGATTTCATTGTAATAATGTATGTAACAATCAAGTTATGTATGTAACATATGGAATTTAGGACATGTAAGTCTCACATCTAGATAAATGTATCAATGCAATAGAAATTAAAAGTAACTTTGAATAAAACTACATAGTAATAGTGCATGATATAGATCATGTCACCCATCAATGTAGGCATACTCAGAAAAAACAAGTGTTAATTGTTACACATAGGCCATAGGGTTGCATACAAGGGACATAAAGATGTTAAAATAATCAAGGTGAAAGGCCACACACAGATGTACATAAAAAATGTCACAAATAAGGGAAATAAATAATGTTACATTAAATAAAGCTGATGGCCACACATAAAAGTCATTCACAAAGTAATCTATCATGTAAAAGAATAACAACATCAATGAATCATAAAACAAGGGACTAGTCTACACGATCCATATGTATTAATGTGACATCGAATTAAAATGGCATATCATGTGTCATTATGTAATAGATTGGTAACTTAAAGGCACATGGAAGAAATATAGGTGGCTTAAAATGTACAAAGGTCATAGAAAGACATAACCTATAATAGTGAAACAAGTGGAACATGATGCCGTGAATGTGACCACTAGTTAGATGGAAAACTGACATATATATGTCCATGTGTAATCCGTATGTCCTAAATAACACTTATATACCATGAAATGCATATGTGTATGTAAATACTATGACCTTTACCAAAATATGTGATAAATAACATATATAAAAGTATAAACTAACAATCATGTCATTCTAATTCCCCAATTGTGTATTTTTTGAATATTTAAATGTTTTTATATTTTTTTGTTTTGATGTTTTTTGTCATTTTGGAATATTTGAAACTTGAAAAGTGAGGCCAAGTGGAAAATGGTTTGTAAAATAGAATAATGAGAGGGATATGAGCAATCAACAACATGTGTCAAGGTATAGTGTGCATTAGATGTGATAACATGGCCTATGTGGAAGGAGTGGGTGTAAGTCATTTCCCCCCATTATTATCATGGATCAAATATATGTGGTAGGTTGATGGGGAACATAGAAGAATAAGTTAAAACCTTGTTTAATATGCTGTAATTTCTATAGTCATCTATGTGCATGTAATGTCCAATATAAACATATTTGTCTTGAGATGGTGTTGATCTAGATATTATATTTATATGGAAATTATTAGATTTATGTAGATATTTAAGGCTATGTTTTCTCGAAAATGGGAATTATTGTGAAAAATGCCTTGTGTTGGATTCGATAAGTGGAAATAGTACTAAGATTTGATTATGACTTATATTACTTGAAATGACGATGAGGGAAAATAGTTCATTTTTATATAAATTGTAATTACAAGGGATACCATGAAAGATACAATAATATAAGATCACATTTTTATTTATTTATATCAAGATGACCATGAAGGGGATAATATTCAAATGAATAAAAATCCAAAGGTTAAAATAATGGTTAATGTGAGGATGTATATACAAGATATAAGGGTAGCTGAGGATAGTCCAACAAATGATTAAAAAACATTATGTGTAATAATATTTGTCACTCCTATATGAAAAGGGTGGGGAATATGATGGATTATGATATAATTGACATTAGGGTTTTGAACCCATTCATAATTTTCTCAAGAAAGGTGGTTGGAGAACTAGTGAGGGAGGTAACAAATTGTGGAACATAAGTTTTATATATGGTAGGGGGAACGACAAGTGGATCGCTGACCAAAGGCTAATCAAAGGAAGGAAAGACATAGGTTTGAACTCAAAAGGTTTAGGTGTCTAGAAATAAGTGGTATATTTTAATAAGGTGCATATACAAGAAATAAATAAAGCACCAAGAGTGATAGGGCATTCTGTGGACTCAAATGATGGATTGAATTATGTTTTGAATCTTCTAGTGAAATCCTAAGTTTGGTAGGCTAAAGAGGGACTGTGGAGGTTGATAAGGGTATAAAATTATTTGATAAAGCAATATCCCAGCTAGCAAGTACAAATAAAATGATAGTGTATCCCCTAGGGGTAGGAAAAACCAACCCTTTAATTTCTTTTGGTTATAAGGCACTTGAGGAGGTGGTAAAAAATAAGGATTGGTTCATAGCCAAGGGAGTTATTTGTATATTTGTTTGATTCTATCAAAGCCTCTCTACTCCCCATAAGTGGATCTCTGATTCTTAGTGGTCATTAATAAAGGATAGGTTGGATATTTACCCCTATGTTAGGTTTTTTTCATTTTTGTTATTGATCACCTTGAAGGCTAAAATAAGGTTTTCCAATATAAGATTTGGATATAGGAGCAAAATATTTTATTCATGAAGCCTTGGATCCCTTATTTCAACCCTCTTTAAAAAACCCTCAATACCATGTCCATTTGGGTTTGGTTTCCCCATCTTCCTTTCCAGTTTTGGTCTGATTTTTACCTTTAGAATATTGGTAGTGCCTTGGGTGAGCTATTGATAGTGGAAATTTCTAATACACATTTTAATCACACCATATTTTCTTGTATCCTAGTATGCATGGAGATTTATCTTGATATTTTAACTTCTACTAATCTAAAATTCAAGGATTGTTGTTGGCTCCAAACCTTAAATTATGAGGGGTTACCTTTTTGGTGCTATAGGTGATTTGAAATAGGATATTTGGTAATGAATTGTCATAATTCAAATCATAAGGTGGAATATTAATGGTGTAGGGATTCTCTTCTTAATATTACTACAATATCTTCTACCAATACTCCCAATACACCCATGAGTGAAGTGGCAGACACTTTACTAGAGTCTAACATAAGGCTCATATGACTCATGATGCAATTTTAGTACCTTCTCCAAGTTATTCTGAGGTAAATATTATTGAGGCTAATGGTGCTTTAGTGGATTAAATAATTATTTTAGCCAAAAGTGGAGTTATTTTTGGTTGTTCCCAACATTCCAAAGTAATAAAACTTATCACACCTTTTGGCCAAGTCTCAAGGGACTCAAAGGACTAGATAGTAGTGAGGAAGAATAAAAAAGGGCACATTGTCCATGAATCATCCTCCATGACACTTCAATATCATATTGGAAAGGGTGGGTGAGGGACATAAGGTTTTTAGTGATGGTGGCTATGGCCTAATATAGGTAGGGTGGTACAACTCATTGGAGATGATTTAGGTTAGTTTTTTGGGTGTTATGGCTTGTGATATTTATCTCCTAGGTGGTCAATTTTTTTCCGTGGGTCTATTTAGTTTCCCTTTGGGATGTTGGCCTTTTTATTTATATTTATTTTCAGTTATGTGGACTTTTTCCACTTATTGACATGTTGTGTATTTCGATCTAAAGTGGCTAAGGTTTGTTATAACTTCATTCTATTTAATGAAGGGTGAGGGACCCACCAACCCTCATTTACCTATTAAAAAAAATGTCATTAGTGACTAAAATAGTTCATGTGGATGTCTTGTATCTAATGGTAGTAATGGCCCAATGTATCTGTCATTTTTTATGCCTCTTGATATATATCATATTATGCATTTGGATTTACAATTTGAGTGTGTGTTTTATGCTATTGTTTATTGGTAGTATGTTGAGTTTCTCATGGATATATTATTTATTCTTAGTGATCCTGATATGTTTTGAATTATAGATTTTATCTATTTGTGACCATAGTTTTCTTGAAGGTATCCCAATTTTAATACTAATTGTATCATTGAGATCTTGTATTTTGTGTCTCAATTTATAACACGTGTTTGTTGAATGCCCTATAATCTAATGATACTCAAAATATGCTATACCATAATAACTATTTGGTATGGGTGTATTCAGATCAATCCAATGTAAAGGTAAAATTGAGATAATATTACATTCAAGTAATCTCTTTAGTATCAGCTGAGGAGTTGATGGTAATTATGAGAATTGCATTTTTTAGTGGAGCTATTTTGTTAGGTTACGTAGTCGATCTTGTGATGATTTGGTTTTTTTATACAATTGTAGGTAGTGATGGATCATGGTATTTGAAAGGATCCTTTTCTTCATAATATGTATATAGGTGTTTCCCATGTGTAAATGTAACACATATATGTAATGTCAATGGTATTGTGTTCATTATATGTATCCAAGGTTTGCCCAATAATAGGTTGTAATGTGTACCATGAAGCATGAATTGAAATAATAAAATTACCTTCTTAAGTACAATTTTTACTTCCATTGATATTGCGCCAAGTGGGGTCCATAGTCCTTGATCTAATTTTGCAATGATGTGAGCTTCTATATTTAATTATTGCATATCAATTTCTAATGCATGAAATAATGATATGTTTCAATTTCTTTTTTAGTTTATTTAGGATTGATAATAACTTGTTTGATGATTGATTATGATATCAAAACCTGAATTAATAGTTAATGTACTTGATACCTGCAATATTTTATAACTCTCTTTTGGTGGACACATCCTAAGTAAAGTAATATTGTAGATAATTGAGCGTATTTATAGGAGTAAATTATTTATGATCTTATTCTATTGATATTTATGTATGACTGAGACATTATTATATTTTATGATTATATTCTTGGATGGGGTTAATAATTCCTTGTGTATGTTTCCCTAATCCTTGTCCTATGTATCCTCACTTTAAAAAATATTTAATCAAAAACCATATTTAGTCAAATTGGTTTGACTATAAATTTGGTTACAAAGTGTTTGAAAATTTAATGTTAAGTCTTTGATATATATTTTAGAAATTGTAAATGTATTTGCAAATTCATGACAGATGTAGCGTTATTCATATCATAGATATCCTTGGAATATACCTTATATTTTGAGAGAGTATCAACATAAACATCCATAAAGGGAAAATTTATAGCACCACCTTGAGGAGAGGTGGGAAGAATAGTATAAGAAACCATAGCATAATGCGTAGGTTGTTGAGGGATTTTAGGTATATAGTTCATATAAAACATATGAATAACAAATATAATGATAAGACCTACAATCAAAAGGAGCATGAGGGAGTTGGTCTAAAATAAGACCCTAGTTTAAAATCTGAAAACCTATGAAGATTAAACCCTAAGAGAAAAACTAGAGTTTTTCACTGTTTACTATGTGTATAGTTTGACCAATATGTTTTACCCTAATTTTGATTAATGGGATATTTTAATATAAAAAGGATAGAATTTTAAATATAATTTAGATCAATATATATGGCACTTAAGCATACATATAAATTTAAATGATTGATAATCGATTCTTATGATTTGGTTAGGGTATGTGCTAAATATGAAAAATATCAAAGAGACCATGATACTTATCTTTGATGGTTAGATATCTAACCATGAGTGTGTTTTGTAAGTGTAAATCAAGGATACTTACACACGTGGTTCACTTGGTTTTATGATCAATAGGAATCCAAGAGGGGAGATCAATATCATGTTATTATGATCAAAATCAATAAAAAACACATTAATAAAGTTTACAACTCTAGCCTAGACACTCAAGGAGCTAGAGAAAAATATAAGTTGTTAAGCATGGGATATACTGAGAGTGGGGGGGGGGGTTGAATCAATATATCATATATATTATAAAATTTCACTTAATCAAATTCCATTTCACCATACATTCAAGATATGAAATAAAATTGAAACAATAATAAGCACCACACGAGAGAGAGAGAGAGAGAGAGAGAGAGAGAGAGAGAGACCAGATTTTTATGTGGAAACCCAATGTGGGAAAAACCACAAAGAACAATCTCAAGTATATGAATGAGAACCAACTTGTAGGAGCACCAACCCCTCTTGTGTATAAAACCCAACTATCTCTCAATGTTGCTTTCTTAACAAATTATAGAACTCTACAATATCTCTTTCTATTCTCTCATCTTTTATTATATAAAATAATTACAAACCATGCACTCTCTTGCATATTACAAATAGTTTCTCAAGCCTTTACTTATAGATTTTCAAATGACCTTTGGCATTCACCCTTTGTAACCCTTCACTCCTCATGGAAAATGGCACCAAAATTGCATGACCCTTTGACTCCTTGATTTGAAAAGTCACACGGTGGTCCTTCATGAGAAAATGCATCCTTTCCCCTTTTGTCTTTATCTTAGTGACCTTGAGAATTCCTCAAAGTGTCCCTTCATGAGAAATTGCACCCTTCCTTTTTTGTCTTCACTTGGTAACTCTTAGAATTCCTCAAGATGACTCTTCATGTGAAAATGCATCCCATTTGTCTTTTGTATTTACCCCATGACTATTTGAATTATCCATGGGCCCTCTTTTGAATTTTATGCAACCAAAAATATGTTTGTTAATATTAAAAAAATATCAACACATTTTACCCAAAATATGAACATTAAAAGCACCTTTAGATAATAAATACTATGGGGAATTTATCATGAATGATAGACCTTTAACATCAATGATAATATTTCCAACACAAGTAACTATAAAATGAAGACAAAACAAACAATATTTACTTTCCTTGAGAGAAAGAGTTATATGTTCACCACAAATTGACGTGCTCAATTGTGTGATCAAAGAATCTTCGGTAATGGAGCTTCTTGCATCACCTCTCTTTGTCACCTTGGTAATATTAGGCTTGGCTTGGATTGGATTAAAAAATGGGCATAATAAAACTATACCAAAAGAGATTATTGAGGGTATTTTAGCATAATAAATTTACACAAAATAAGTTTGTTGAACAATGGGGGAGGCCTTGTATTTATAGCCTTCTAATTAAATCTAACCCAAGTATAGTTAGGTTAGAGTTAACTATGGTTGAGTTAGAAATAACCCTATTTGAGTTAAGGATGGGAAAAACAATTAATATTCAGTACATATATCTCATTTATTAAGCATGGCTCTCCATTTCTGAATTAAAGGCTTTAGAGAAAATCTTTTCAATTCCTTAACTTTAAGGATAATGACATCATCATGACCTCATTTTTATTAAAATTTTCTTTTTTATAAATTTCATTTTCACTAATTACACATGGAAATTTCACTTAAGCATTTGATTTGATTTTCTTAGCTAATTCATTTTGCTTAGGATTTTTTCACTTTAGGAACTGTTCAAGTGATATACTTAATGGGTCTAAAGGCTAAATTGTCAATTTTCTAGGTCCCAAGTTGACTGGAGATGAATCCATGAGAGGTTATTGTTGAATATATGATAATACCCCAAATATGGATGCCTCAACATGATTTTGATCACTAATGTCTGATGTGTGGATGAAATTGGGACATTTAATGATTCCTAGGCTTAATTTGCATTATTTGGTAGAAATCAATCTGAAGTTAGGTTGAAAGCTAGTTGTGGCCAAAATGAAGTGTTTACAATTTGCCCTTGTTTAGGAAGGCATTTAAAGATATGAGAAAAGTAATGTCTTCTCAAATAATAAAATATTCATTAATGCCTAATGCCCTAAAATGTGATGGATGAGCAATGGATGTCCCTTCGAGGGAGTGGGTAGCAAATAAGGTCAGCAAACATTCCCTCCAAAATAAGGAAATAATGTGATCTATAGGTAAAGAGGGTGGATATATTGATTTTTCCAAAGGCAATTATATTCAGTGGCATAATGATATGACATAATAGGGTAGATAAAAAAGATGATATGCCTAAATGTAGTTATAATCACCAACATAATTAGATGACCCAATAGGGTAGATGGAGAAAATGATTTATATAAAGGTGGTTATAATCATTGGCATAAATTTTTTTCCTATAAGGACAGATAGATCACAATGATTTATCCAAAGGTGGTTATAATCATTGGCATAATGGTTGGCCCCTAACAGGTTGGAGGGAAGCGGATACAATTCATCTTTTCACTAGTAGGGAAAATCAATAAAAGGGGGCTTATGTACTAAATCTAGAGTCATGGAGTAAGATTAATCCAATACAAAGGATAGGCATGAATTTGAGATATCTACTAGTATGGATATGCATGCCCTAACTAGCAGGGATTTAAAATTCATTTGTGATTTAATTACTCTATATTTGGGTAATATTCAAGATTTTGTTAGGCATGAACAAGGAGTACTGTGGCACCATTACTTGTAAGATCCACTGAACTAATTTTTATTGTAGCTTAGGATATTATATATCATAGTTATAGACAATTATAATAACAATGTGTATCTAATGCATAGAAACTTAGTTTTAAATGCAAGTACTAATCATGTAGGCATAATATATAAATAATCATATCCCAAGTGAATATATTGTAATAAAATAAGTGGAGTAATGTACATTAATTCACAAATTAAGTATAATAAATGGATAATCAAGACTTAAATGGAAATAAAATGTAAGAATTCTACATTAAAGGAGAAATAAAAATGCAAATGAAGAGCAAACATGGAAAATAAAAAAACAAACAAACAAACAAACAAATAAACAAAATAAACCCACAACATAACACCAATAAAAATAAACAAACATAAAATAAAACACCAACAAAAATAAACAAATTCACAAAAAAAACACTAGTAAATAAAAATGGCTACATACAAAATAAAATAATACAAACAAAAGAAATAACCAATCCAAACCAAAGAAAAATGCAATAAACAAAGTATGTTAAACAAATAAAGTCAAAACACAAACAATGGTTAATTACAATGGTAGTGAAAATAGAAAATAAATTTTTCATGCATGTATAATAGATGTGTGACTCTTGGTGACAAGGTGACCCCTAAGCTAGACAACAATGACATAGGTATAACAACACAAGAACAAAAAACTAATGATGTTTCCCTTGGGCTATAGGGAACAATGACACTTAAATAAGATGACAAACATTGAACCTAAGCTATATAAGAAAACAAAATAAATAAACAAGATGGGGTAAATAGAAGAAAAGGAAGGGTAGCCGACTTGACTCCATATGCATTAGGCAAGTAGAGATGCCTACATAGTTCCATAGATGCAAGTTCCAACATGAACCTTAGGCTAAATTAGTTATCCCAGGATATATGATAGAATAACATTGATGATAAGAAAACATGATTAATGTGCAGAGGAATATGGAAATGATCTTTCAAAATTACAAGTGCATGAGAAAGAGGAGATGATGTTTCACAATCATGAAAATGGTAACAAAAAAAAATCATGCAAGTGCAAGAGTATGGTTTAGACTAAAACCACTCTAAAAGTCAATAGACAAGTGCTCACATATGAAATGGGTTCATAATGTTTACCATGTCTAAGGCTGAGAAGGAGAATGATCTCACAAAATGGTGAGAGCATAAATAACTTGCATAAGGTGAGAGCATTGGAGATGGTTGCTTGAAAAATGGTGAGAGCATAATATAAAGCCAAGTGGTCATTAGTATATCAAAGTCTAATACACAATGCTCACCATATAAACTCACAAAAAGATAAGAATGTATGGCTAAAGCCAATAAGGATAGGGAAACTAAAAGTTAAGTGGTTACTTGTGAAAAAGTTTAGGAGTCCCATTATCCTTAAGGCAAAAAAGTGGTTAAAAAAGAAAGTGATGTGTGACCAAGCTAACTCAAGATACCCCATGTATCTAAGTGAAACTTACATAGTCCGTGTGGACCTTAAGATGTAGTAGTTCTCCCATAAATGGGAGGAAAAGGACTAAGATGGCCTAGAAATGAACTAAATAAATAAGATGGCCCATCTAAAAAAAATGATAGCTTTGTATCTCACATGAAAATTCTAAGCCAGTTTTCATGATTTTGTGATTTTTTAGTTTTTTCATATGTTTTTAGAATTTTGGAAGCATCTCAACTTGATCAAGAATTATGAGATACAGAATGGTCTAACTTTCAAAATGGTGAGAGCATGGATTAGGTAACTCACAAAATGACAAGAGTGTTAAAACTTGAATTTCTCACAAAATAATGAGTGTGATAAAAGCTGATTGAGCTAAACTCAATATAAATCAAGAACTACCTATATAGTCTTGATGGACCTCAAGTCACTATAATTACATCATACAATGGGGGAGTTTGACTAGGTAGCAACACATTTGTGAATTAGGAAAATGGCAAAATATAGAACATAAATGGCAAGGTGATGTGTCAATGTATGGTAAAGGTATTGGTCATAATTTTACCATAGGTGGTTATAATTAGGAAATAATGACATAGATCAATGACACTAATTTAACTAAATATGATTATAATTAGTAGCATTAGGAATGAAATGAAACATGACAACAATGAAGAATGCAATTACCAAACCACTATCATACTAGCCCAAGATATTGTCTCTTTGTGAAATATTGAATCAACTTATAAAACTTTATTTTAACCTAATTGGTGAAGGTGCTTGAAAAATCAATGGATTATAACTAGGGTTAGAAAGGGTAGGGTGGGAAGGTAAAACAATTTTGGTCAATAGGGAAAGTATGGAAGGAACAATATATGGTATAATACAAAGAAGGTGATATTATGGTATGAATTAAATGATAAATGACTTAAATGATACTCAAATAATATCTTGGGTCTCTCAATCAAAAAAATGCTTGAAATGTATTATGTGCATGGGATCATCAAGTTCATCTCCATCTAGTGTAGTGATCCTATGTGTTCCAGATCCATAATTAACAATAATGACATAAGGACCTATCCAATTAGACTTGAACTTGCCTTTCTTATTTTTATTGACCATGGTGTTCTTCTAGTTTTCCTTAAAGACAAGATCACCAAGCTCAAACTCTCTATCCTTAACACCTCAATTATACTGACCACATAACTAGTTCTAATATTCTTGAAGACTATTTACAACAACCATGTATTTTACATCTAGTAACTCTAACTCTTGCAGGTGAGGTAATCTATAATCCTTATCATCTAGGATGCATTTTAATGAGATATGTAGAGAAGGAAAATCAACCTCAATGAGAAGAATGACATCAATTTCATAGACAAGGGAATGTGGCATGGCTCATGTTGGAGTATGGTAATTGGTATGATATGCCTAGAGGGTAGAGAAGAAGATCTGCAAGTGCTAATCATGGATTGCATCATTGATAATATTATTAATAATATTGAAAATGATTTTATTATATGAGTCAAATTGGTCATTAACTTGTGGGTAATATGTATTGGAAAAATATTAGGTGATGTTGAATTTGGTATAGAGTGATTTGACATCCTTGTTTTTGAATAATCTTCCATTATCAGATATAATGATGGATGGGATACCATAGCAAAATATGAGATGGTTGAAGATGAATTTGGATTTTTTTTGATCATGTAAGTGAGGGGTATAACTTCAACTTACTTAGTGAAATATTCGGTGGTAGTGAGGATGTGTTTATGACCATCAAATGAGGTTGGGTTAATCTTCCCAACAAGATCGAGTCTCCATGTTGAAAATGACCATGGTGTAAACATCAATTTGAGCATTATTTCCAGAGCATGAATCATATTTTCATGTCTCTAATATTTGTTACATATTTTCACATAAACAATTGCATCTACTTCCATGGTTGGCCAATAATAACCAGTATGTAGGAGCTTTTTGGCAAGGATGAACCCATTAGTGTGGGCTCCAAAAACTTCTTTGTGAACTTACTATAATGTTAATGTAGTTTTTGTTGAGTTCAAAAAACAAAGAAAAGTTTCATCAAAGCTTCTATGATAAAGGGTTGGGCATTAGGATATATCAAGAGGCTTGGTGTGTAAAATATTTTGTTGTTTACATGAAAGGTCAAGTGGAAGGATTTGGTCATGAAGGTAGTTATATAGGTTTGAATACCAAATAAAACTAGGACCAACAATGTCACAAATCATTTCAATGGTCAAAGGTTAATGAGTAGGTGCTCAAAGATGTTCAACAAGTAATTAAAACTAAATATGGAAGTTTGCTACTTGAGAATGTCCACCATGGTCTTGTATGGTACCAACTTATCATCTTTAGTCTAGAACTAGTTTGTACCTTGAATGATAATTAGCTGAGAATCACCATGAACCATGAGATGCTAAATGTTGCATTGTACTACTTGATGAAGCTCTAAAATAAGTGATTTGTATTCAACCATGTTATTAGTACAAGAAAAGCTAATACAAAATGATTTAGGAATGAGATCCCCTTATAGTATAATAAATAATAGGCTTGTTCCTAATCTATGAGATGTGAATGAACCATCAAAATAAAGCTTCTAGTGCTACTCCTAAGGAGGTGTTTCTATGATGGTCATGATGGACTCAACTGGGAATGCAAAAGTGAGTGGTTTAGTATCTAAAAGGGGAGATTCAACAAGCGGACCTGCAAGTACTTGTCCCTTTATAGCCTTTTAATTGACATACTCAATCTCAAATTAAATTAGAAACATGATCCACTTAGCCATGTGGTCCTATAAATTTGTTTTAGATAGTATATATTTGAGTGGATATACTTTGGTCTTGTTATTAAGCATTTAATGATGTAATTTCTAGGCTGTAAAGACCATAAATAAATAATCTTTTTCTATTGGTGTATAGTTATGTTCATACACTACCAATTTATGGTTTAGATATTACACAATGTGTTTTTTCCTATTTTCATCATGCTAATCTAAAAATGCCCCCAAGGCTTTGTCAGTGGCAGATAGGTACAGTAGAAATGGCCTTCTTGGCATTAGTGGTAATATAACAGGTGGGTTGGCTAGGTATTCCTTTAGGCTCTAAAAGGCTTTTTGACATTTTGTATCCCAAATAAATGTAATATCTTTTTTAAATAAATGAGTGAAGAGGTGGAATTTATTGGATAACTATGAAATAAAGCATTTGATAGAATGGATTTTTCCCTACAAACTTTAAATCTACTTCAAATTGGAAGGTTGTGGCAACTTGGTAATGGATTTTACCTTAGAAAGATCAACTTCAATGCCTTAACAGGAGATAATAAAGCCTAATAAGTTGCCTAAAGTGACATTGAAGATGCACTTATTGGGATTAAGTCAAAATTTATACTCATGAAGTTTTTTAAATATCCTTATTAGTACATTTGGATGATCTACACGGGTCTTATATTGACCCAATATGTCATCAACATAGTCTTAAACAATATCATGCATCATGTCATGGAATATAATAGTCATATCTCTTTGTTATATAGACCCAATATTTTTGAGGTTGAATGACATAACCTAATAGTAAACATTCCCCAAAGAGGTGAACATTGTTTTGTGTTGGTATTTTGGTGCAATCCTAATCTGAGTATATACTAAAAAGATAATCTATAAGGGAAAGCATTTCATAACTAGCTATGGAATAAAATATCATGTCACTATTCTATAGAGGAAAGTCAACCTTTAGGTAGGCATTGTTGATGTCTCTAAAATTAGTATAGATTCTGACCCTTCTAGATTTTTAATGATAGGAACAATGTTTGAGATCCACTCTAAATAGTCGATTAGTCTAATGCATCTCGATTTCAAGAGTTTTTCCAACTCTTTCTTAACTAACACAATAATACAAGGATGCATCTTACATATTTTCTACTTTACAAGTTTGGCATTAGGATACATAATGAGGTGGTGTACAACCAAAATGGGTTCCAAACTTGGCATGTTTGAATAGGATCATTCAAATTTATCAACAAATTCTCTCAAAAGGACTGCAAAACTTCACGTTCTTCCTTAGTGAGGGATGCTCCTAAATATATCCACTTCAGGTCATCTAGAGACTTGATGTTGACTTTCATGGTATCCTCTACTAGGAGAGTCGATCCATTTATAGAATAGTTGGAAAGGATGTAAATTATCCTACAATGGTAAAGTCATTGGGTCAAACTATTTATTTAAGTTCTCCTAAGTAGGATGAATTTGATCCACCTAATGATACTAATAACCTTGTAACAAATGTTGTAAGACATTCTTTGATAATTTTTAAGACTTAAGTGAATTCAAATCAGATTTAATCCACCATAAAATATTTAATTTAAAACATATAAACTAGAATTAAATGTGTAAAATAAGATTTAACTATGCACCAAATGCACCATGGAATCAATTCCTCAAATCATAGTTAATGTTTGCTAAATGGATTAAAAAAAAAGAAAAAAGAAAAAACCATAACACATATATACCATGGTTCACTCAATGTGCCCTACATCCACCAAGAAAGTCCTCAAATAAAATAGTAATCTAAAATAAGATTACAATGAACTCTCACAAAGATAGAAAAATCTCATATAGAAAATGTTGCACAAAAAGTTGCACTTTCACTTGCACCTACACTTTACTATATCTCACAAGCTATTATACCACACCCTATAAATGAACACTTGAAAATTTCAAAATACCTACACTTTGAATCTATCTCTCAAAATCCACACCTGTATATAAAATCATCAACAACCACTAAAAGGTCACACCACACCTTGTATATATAAAAAATCATGTAGAAATCCATCTCCCAAGGAAAAACTCACCATCCTCATCAAGGTAGGCCTTATCCACCTAGGAAACATGCCATATGCCACTTAACCATGCATATCCAAAATACCCTTGAGAAGAAACATGACATTCCTCTCTAAAAGACACACCTTCTAGTGAGAAAGTGATAACAACCAACTCCTCGAAATGAGAAAGTCCATCCCACTCCCATAATACATCATAAAAATTATTAAATAGAACATTTAATAATTTTATCCCATAATAAATCATAAAAATTATTAAATATATCATTTAATAATTTTTTCCTCCTATGGAAATTAAATATTTTTCTATTGCTTCCCTAAAACAAGGAAATCAATCCCACTTCCAAAAAACACAGAAATCAACATGAAAATTATTAAATATGCACTTAATAATATTCACACACATGAGGAGTAAATTTAAAATGTGATTCCCATATGTTTGGAGCTCTCTAATCCCCCAAATTGTACCATCATGGTCATGTGATATCTGCAAAGGGATCCACACTCAACAATCTCGCACTTGGAGACCATTTCTCCTGAACAGAATATATCACTGCTCCATGACTACTAAGGCCAACCAAATCTAAACATAGTCTCAATTTATTAAATTTGACCTCATTGATCATCATATCCACATGATTTTCGCTGGTATGAATCTTCTCCAGCTTCACCAAGTTCTCCTCCAAAGCTGTCTTGATGAAGTGATAATGTAATTGAATGTGTTTCATCCTTGAGTAGAAAGTGGAGTTCTTGGCCAAAAGTATAATACTATGACTATCACTGTGTAGTCTCCTAACTTCCTACTCATGCCCTAATTCTTAAAACAACTCCTATAACCAAATCTTATCCTTGTTATCCTCTGTAGTAGCAACATACTCTACCTCTATGGTTGATAAAGCCACAACCTTTTGTATCCTAGAAATCCAACTGACCATTGTATCTCCAATAGTAAATATATAACCTATTGTACTTCTCTTGATATCAATATCCCCTACCATATCTGAGTCTACATAACCGTGTAAAATGGTATTTGATCTACCATAATGTAATGTAAAATCCATGGTTCCTCTCAAATACCAAACAATCCATTTCATTGTTTGCCAATGCTCATAACTTGGATCACTCATATACCTACTCACAACTCCCACTGCTTGGTCAATATCCAAGCTAGTACAAAAAATGAAATACATAAAGCTACCAAATACTGATGAGTAAGGTACTATAGACATCTTAAGCTTTTTTGCTTCCATCTTGGGACATTGCTCCTTTGATAATCTAAAGTGGCTTGCCAAAGGAGTACCAACAGATTTAACATCTAACATGTTAAACCTTTCCAAGACTTTATTCACATACTTAGATTGGGATAAAAACACCTTCCTCTCCTTCCTGTCATGAGTAATCCTCATACCAAGGATTTGCTTTGCTACACCCAAATATTTCATAGAAAAGGAGTCACTAAACTATTTCTTGAGCATATGAATGTGCTATATGTTCTTTCTTACAACTAACATGTCATCCACATACAACCATAAAACAATAAAAAAATCATCATCAAAATGTTTGACTTGCATGCAATGGTTAGAATTACACCTTTTATATTCTTGTTCTAACATAAAATAATCAAATTTATTATAACATTGTCATGGAGCTTTTGTTAGGCCATACAAGCTCTTGTTTAGTCTTGACACAGTTCTCCTTTCCTTTGACCTCATATCCCTATGGCTACTTCATATATAACTCTTCATCTAAATCACCATGAAGAAAACCAGTTTTCACATCTAACTGTTCTAAGTGTAAATCCTCAACTGTAACTAAACTAAGAAAAGTCCTAATAGAAGTCATTTTTACAATAGGAGAGAAAATTTCATCAAAATCAATACCTAATTTTTATGAAAACCCCTTGACCACCATCTTGGATTTATAACTTTTTCTCCCTTCATGCTCTTCTTTTATTCTAAAGATCCACTTTTTTGGCAATGTACTCTTGCCCTTGGATAGCCTTACCAAATCCCACATTTGGTTTTCCATGAGAGATCTATGCTTCTCATCTATGGTTTGTTCCCATTACATCTTGGCATCTACCTACATTGATTCTTCATAACACTCGAGTTCTCCATTGTCATTGAGTAAAAAATAATTCAAATAAGGAGAAAAATATTCAAATTCTTTTATTACCCTAGAAGACCTTCTTACCATAGGAGTTTGGGGTCTTTATGTAGAAGGTTCTTGAACTAATTCATTAGATACTTTTCCATTTGTAATGTCATCTAATACTGTGTACTCTTTCTCTTCCTATTCCTATTCCTGCAACTGATCCTTATACATGACTTTTTCATTAAAGATTACATCTCTAGAACAAAATATTTTCTTATCTTTAATTCACTATCAATAGAAACCAAAGTCATCCTCACCATATCCTAAAAAGGTGCATTTATTTGATTTAGCCTCTAAATTGGTCCCATCTTCTTTCTTGATGAGGGCAAAAGCCTCACATCCAAAGACTCTAAGAAAAGAATAATCAACATTCTTACCATACCAAGCTTGTTCAGGCATTCCTCCATCCAAAGGCATAAAAGGTCCTCTGTTAATTAGATATACTACCATGCTAACTACTTCTACCCAAAATTGTAAAGGCAACCCTTCATGTAACCTCATGCTCCTTGCACGTTTCATTATTGTTTTGTTCATCCTTTCAGATACCCCATTCTACTTTGGAGTTCTTGGAACCATCCTTTTCCTATGGATTCTAGTGTTAGAAAAATAATCAAATAAAACATTATTATAATACTCATCTCCATTATCTAACCTAAGACATTTCAAATTGAGACCTATTTCATTCTCAACCAAGGCTTTCCACTTCTTAAAAGTGTCAAATACATCATATTTTATTTTAATACAATAAACCCAAACTTTCCTATTTGAATCATTAATAAAAGTGATGTAATAATTGGAATCACCAATAGAAGATACCTAAGCTGGTCCCCATACATATGAATGTACCAACTCTAATGTGTGATCTTTCTTTATGGGTCTAACTTTTAGGAACTTAACCTGCTTCTGTTTCCCATACACATAATTATCACAAAAGTCTATATATATGTCTTTTAATCTAGGCAACTTATCTTTTAAGATATCCATGCCCTTATGGCTCATATGACCGAACCTGTAGTGCCACATAGATGCATCTCCATCTACAATAATTAAATCACAAGAATCAACACTACTAGTCAAATATAAATTACTAACTTTCTTATCTCTTGAAATCACAACATCACCTTTGGTGACTTTCCAAGAATCTATAGTAACCAAACATCCATCACTTCCTAATCACCCCACTGAAACCAAATTTTATCTCAACATAGGCACGTGTCTAACATCCTTAAGGATCCATGTGTTCCCATTTTGCATTTTCACTTGAATACAACCTTTTCCTACTATCTGACATGGTTCATCATCACAAAGATAAACATGTCCTAAATTATCTTAAACATAATCAATAAAATAATGCCTATGTAGGGTGGCATGAAAACAAGTTCTTGAATCTAATACCCAAGACTCATAAAAACTATCCATAGAAAGAATTAAGGCATCTTGACATAATTTACCTGATGTCACATGTACCTCATTCATTTCTTCCTTGTTTCCCTTCTTATCTTGAAATGATCAAGAATCCTTCTTTGAGTGTCCACTCTTCCCATAATACCAGCATATCATCTTGGCTTTAGATCTTTATTTAGATCTACTTTTTAACTTTACATAGTTACCTTTGCTCTTATCCTTTTGCCTCCCTCTAGTATCAAAAGAAAAAGCATTACCTAAATATCATTCACTAGTATTTTTATTTTGCATCTCATTATTGATAATCACACTTAAAACATCCTCAAAATTCAAGCTTCCCTTGGTAGGGACTGCATTACTCAAAACCATAACCAAACTATCCCAATTATTAGGCAAAGAATGCAAAATCAGCAAAGCTCTAACTTCATCATCAAAATTAATTCCAATAGAAGTGAGCATACTTACAACCATATTAAAATCATTTAAATGACTATTAATTGAACAATTCTCAAACATTTTCATGTTAAACAATCTTTTTATAAGAAATTTTTTATTTGAAATTGAGGGTTTCTCATACAGCTTTCCAAGTTTATCCATGAGATCCTTTGTAGGATGCAAGGCATAATCGTATGGCTCCCAATGCCTTCCTATCAAACAATATCCAATCTACATCATTCATAGATGTAGGTTGTCCTCCTTTCCCATTCAAGGGGAGTTGAAGTTCTTTTTCATATAAGTAATCTTCCATATAAATTTTCCACAAACCAAAATTCTTACCATCAAACTTTTCAACTCTAAAATTGATTTCTTCTTCCATAGCTCCCACTCAAGCTAATAACCTTTCCTGTGATTTACCACTTCAGCTAAAACACCACCAAAGCTCTGATACTAGTTATTAGAAATTAAGTGAATTCAATTAGATTTAATCCACCATGAAATATTTAATTTAAAACACATCAAGTAGATTTTAAATGTGTAAAATCAGATTTAATTATGCACCAAATTCATCATGGAATCAATTCTTCAAATCATAGTTAATGTTTGCTAAATAGAGAAAATTAAAACAATAATAAAAACCATAAAATAGATATACCCTGGTTCACCCAATGTGGGCTACATACACCCAAAAAGTCTTGAAATAAAATAGTAATCTGAAAAATGATTACAATGAACTCTCATAGAGATAAAAAATATCCTATAAAAAATGTTGCACAAAATGTTGCACTTTTACCTACACCTACACTTTACTATATCTCACAAGATGCTATACCACACCTTATAAATAAATACCTACACTTTTCAAATCACCTGCACTTTGAATCTATTTCTCAAAATCTACACCTATAAATAAAATCATCAACAAATTCTAAAAGGTCACACAACACCCTGTATATATAATAAATGACGTAGAAATCTATCTCCTAAGGAGAAAATCACCATCCTCATCAAGGTAGGCCTTATCCACCTAGGAAACATGCCATATGCCACCTAATCATGCATATACAAAATCCCCTTGAGAAGAAACATGCCATTCCTCTCTAAAAGGCATAACTTCTAATGAGAAGGTCCATCCCACTCCCATAAACACCATATAAATGATTAAGTAGAAAATTTAATAATTTTCTCCCATAATACATCATATAAATTATTACATAGTTCATTTAATAATTTTCTACTCCTATGGAAATTAAACATTTTTTAATTAATTCCATAAAACAAGGAAATCAATACCACTTCCAATAAACATGGAAGTCAACATGAAAATGATTAAATATGCATTTAATAATATTCACACACATGAGGAGTAAATTCAAAATGTGTTCCCCACATCCTTGGAGCTCTCTAAGCCCCCAAAACATACCATCATGGTCATGTGATAGCCCTACAGGGCTCCACACTCAACAATAATATGATCAACTACATGTTATTCCTCTATACTGAACTCAAAATCAAAATAAAGTTCATTGTTTGTGTTTTCCTAACTGTAATTTGAGGAAAGGTGAACACCCTCATCTAGTGACATGTGAAACAGGGTTTCACCAAAAGACTAGCCTTCCTCTTTAATTTTTCCCTAATCCAGAAGTGCCTCAAAGAGATTTTGACTTTGGGACATCAATATTTTATTCTTTTATTTTTGGCTAAGGGTGTTCACCAACTCTTCAAAATAGGCTATAGGATCTAGTTTGATAGAGAACCCTTATTTGTGGTCTCCCAATAGAATATTATCTCTTAGGCCTAGAAAATCACAAAAGACCTCATCATTCTCAAACTCATCTAAAGGAACTATGGATTATTTTTGGTCCTAATCTATTAGTTTAGGATGATAAAGGGTAAGCAGGGAATGTCAGATTACTAGAATAATGGTGCAAATAGTATAAGGGTTAAATAGGTTGGTACTAGTAAGCTCTTTGTATATGCTATTATTGGACTCTGCTTCACTATTGACATCATCATCACTAGTAATTGGAGTTAGAACATGAATAAGATACATGGGGTCAAACCCAAGTGGTTTAAATATGAGACCATGAGTTCCTTTGTATTTCATCATAGTGCTGGTTTGCCCCTAGGCCTTTATCTTCATAATCTTGGTTATCTATGATCCTGTTAGGGATGGGATACTTTTTTCACTAGTAGAAATAAACCAATTTGTCACTATATAAACAAGAATAATCATTAACAAGTGGGTCTTATTTTTGGCTATTGGTTTGTGTGAAAATAATTGGCACTGTGATATACATCTTTTATTTTCCCTTCCATCACCATTTCATGCAAGCTAGCTTAGCTTTGGGACTTCCACAAGTCTTGGGATTTTGTGGAAGCTTGGAAATATAAAATGTGTCATGGGTAAAATACTCTTTGGGACCATTTTTTGAAATGGTAAAATGATTAGACATTTTAATAGGAGGCATATGTGAAGAGGAGGCAAGGCTATCAGGGTCTATATAATTAACCTCTAGTCATTAAACAAGTATCTCTTTGTCTCTGTCCTTATTGGGTATTGGGTCTAGACCAAAAGGGTAATTGTAACTTTCATATTCAACCTCTAAATGCTTGTAGTGCTCATATGTCTATAAATATCCATGGATAGTTTATTTACCTCCATCCCTAAGTGAGGAAACTTAATACACTAGTGTAATATCAAAGGGATTGCATGAATTTCATGTATCCATGGTCTACCCAAAAGAAAATTATATGGTTTAAAACATGGCAAAGTTTATAGTGGGTCAAAATCCCAATGATATCTAGAAAACTAATAGGTCCTTACAATTCTCACTCTTTATTATCATAGGACTTGATAATAATGATCTCTAGCTAAAGGTTGGATATTGTATATCTCAAATTGTTGATGAGCTTTAGAGACACAATATTTAGGACCGATCTATTGTCTATGAGGACACATTTGAATTTATGTCACATGATGAAAAATTTAACATATAAAGGGTTATTATGAAGAATGCCAAGGGATGACATCTCAATTTGGTGGAAGGTCAACTATTGTTTTATGGCTAGGTGTCCCACCAAAGCTTGAAATTTATCAAGAGAATTGTCATTTAGTATTTGGGATTAGCCTAAGAGTTTTGTAAGGATATTCTTGTGGATGTAGACATATGCAATAAATCCAAGATGAAAGTTTGTGCAAGTAAATTTTGGAGTTATTCCATAATGTCATATGTTTTTTCCTTAGTAATGGTAATTAGCTTATTCCTAACTAGCATAGTGGGTTGGATTGGTTCATTGGTAAAAGGTTATGGGCTTGAGATAGTGATTTTAGACCACTAAGTTGTGATTTCATAATATATATTAGATAAAAGACCGTCATAATTAAAAAATGACAGAGATGGGCTGAAGAGGGTAATTCTTTATTGTCGATGTGCTTAGTTATAGTCATGGGGAAATGAAGAGTTATCAGAATATGGTCTTGAAATGGTAATTCTTGGTTGATGTTGCACTTGGATATGATCATAGGTCAAAGAAGGATTACTAACATTGGTAGGTTGATTTGCATTATTAGAAACTGGTATTGGTATATTGGCATTTGATCTAGGATTGATGGTAATGGTAGATACATGAAATCTTGAAATATGACCTATAACTTTAATATAGTCATGTGTAACTGCATGGTATGTCTGTTGGTTGTTAAGATTATTTTGGCCTTAGTTCCTTCCATTTAGTGGTTGATGTTGTTGTTGTTTCTACTGATACTACTGTTATTATTGTGGATATTGTTGATACTATTATTTTTGTTATTTTTGATGTGGCATTTGTTGATGTTGTTGTTGATTAACATTATTATGTTGTGGAAAAGGGTTTTGGTAGATACCCAGTTTTGCTTGGAAGTGGATGTTCTATTATCCAATTGAATCTCTCAATGGTCTAACATATTTTCAATAAGGTGCTTCAGTTTGACACAAAAACATATAGAATATCTATGAACATGATGTTATTCATAAATCTCATGCTCTTTATACTAGTCTAGATATGATATACCCTTAGGATACTATTTTAGAATTGGCCAATTAATCATAATGGTCATGGCTAGTTTTTGAAACACTACTTAAATAGTCTCCCCAATGTCACTAAACACTCTAGGAGTGGGTCTTCTTCTTGGAGGATGGGTTTAAAAATGTGGTGGATGCAACATTTTAGGAGCTAGTCTAGGTTGAGACATAGGCTGTGCTTATTAGATAGGTTGCATTTATGGAACGAGATGAATTCATAGCATAGGTTGAGTAGATGGTGTTTTAATTATTTTAATATGATGTGACTCAGTTAATATATTACCAATAACATTCTTGTTGTATTTATATGGTTTGGGTTTTTCATAGTTATTAGCTTGATCTAGTGCAAATGCTTGCATTTGTACTGGGCTAGGGACTTGATTTGGGCTTGAATTTTGGTTTTGGATCTAATTCTTGTTTAGGGAAGAAAAATTGATAAGCCATTTGTTAATAAGGTACTTTTCAATCTATATGCCTTTCTCAATAATATCATTGAATGTGTGTGTAAACTAAAGCTACAAATGGTAAGATATTTTGATGTATAATTTTTTGGTAAACACTAATACCAATTATTTATCTGGTAAGTTATGGGTGAAGTGACTTGTAAGTATTCTCCATATCTATCAATATATCACAAAGTTCTCACTAACTTTATGCTTGGCTTGACTCAAATCTACTACTAAAATCTCATGCTTGAGATTGTAGGATAAATGTTGTACAAATTTATCTAAGAGATCCTCAAAGTTAGATATCGAGTTCTTTGGTAACTTGAAAAACCATTACAAATTTTGTCCAGCTAAACTCTAAGGAAAAAAGTATAGTCCACTAGTTGGAAAGTGATAAATAACTCTACTAGATTCCCCTTAGGATCTCCTTCACCCTTGTACTTGTCAAATTTTGGGGGTTAGAAACCTAGAGGAAATGGTATCTAAAGATACTCCATGTTAAATGAGTATGAACACATGTCATCTAATTTGAATTTCTTGGTTTGTTTCCCTATTTGAATGACTATAATTGCATCCTTCATTTGTTGAAGTTCTTGGGCCAATAAACTTGATGACATATTTGGTTTTGGTTGTGACTAGGCAGTCAAATATGGATTACCTTGATTGGGGTATAATGGAGGTATGGAGTACTATATAATTTTGGTTTGATGGACCAATAAACTGAAGATATGTAATCATGCATTAATATTAGGTTGATGATATTGCATATGTTGTTGGTAAATATTCTAGTTCAGATTCAGAATATGGCCTTGGTTTTGAGTGAATTGGGGTTGTGATGGAAGGATATGGCTTTGTGTAATATGCCTATTAAGGTTGAGTAGGGACTTGCTACTGACTAGTCAAACCCAACTGAATAAAAGGAACTTACTGTTGACCAAGGCCCTATCTTTGATTATGTGGCATTCAATGAGTAAAAGGAAATAATTACCTAATAGGTATTTGTTGGATGTTGGCACCTCTTTATTGAATAAACACATGTTGTGAAATGGATATTTTCTTGGGTGTTTGGCATTTGTCTTTGACCAATATAAATATGTTGTTGATTAGAAAACATTTGTGATTATTGACATATATTAGTCTACAACTATTGAGGTATATTTGTCACTGCTTATTGAGGTGAAACATTTGTTGCTACTTATTGAGGTAGTGTAGTGTTTTACCTCTATTGTGGTGGTAAATTGGTATGTACCTATGGTTGTGGAATATTAGCCACCACCTATTAATTTAAGATAACATTTGTTTCTTATTTAG
Source organism: Torreya grandis (assembly GCA_037957365.1). Classification (NCBI taxonomy): domain Eukaryota; kingdom Viridiplantae; phylum Streptophyta; class Pinopsida; order Cupressales; family Taxaceae; genus Torreya; species Torreya grandis. The sequence goes on from JARHVA010003737.1 coordinate 78,746, forward strand.
GCAAAATAATGATTGGCACCTAATTACTTATCCCTTACGATTATGTACTTGAAGAAGCCACTAGTTGAGGAGTGGGAGTAACTTGCCATGGTTTGGAACTAGGTGTTCTTTCTCCATGTTATTATGAACTACTAATGGTATTAGAAAGAGGCACTTGGTGTTGAGGGTTATTTTTTGGTGCATTTACTACACCTTGGGCTAAATTGGAAGACACTTACATGCTATCCACTATATTTGACACATGGTCCTATGTAAAAGCTATAGTCACTTCTTTAATGAATTGTACATTAAACATGTCACCCACCATTTTACTTTGGGTAAATGGGTCCACACCTAGATTAGCATGACCTAAAAAACCAATTGGAATTTATGTTGAAGGAGTTAGTTTTATAAGTGGAGCATTCAAGATGGCCATGGCATTGAAATTTTGAGCTAGATTAAGGTATGTTTGATATGATTGTTGTTTTTTCATGAAATGGTTCATCATGGGGCCATTTCCTCTTGTAATTATATTTGGATCTTGAATTTTCATCAACATGAGCACTTGAGGGTAACTAGTATAGGACTATTTAATAGTTTGGGTGTAAGGTATGTTTTTAGGCACTATAACTACACTTGGTAGGTTTTCATGGGGAAATATTCTAGAAACTTGGCCCCTAATTCTAAGGATCTAACCAAAACTTCATCCTTATTTTCAATCAAGTGACGGTCGAACAAGTATGGGTCATATGTCAATGGCATGGTAACATAGTAAGGTTGTTGTTGGACTTGTTCAATAAAAAATGACATACTAACAAGGTATTGAGCTGTTTGTTCTTATTCTTGACCTGGATAAGGAGGTTTATTAACCAAGTAGTGTGCTAATATATCTTGGATTTATTCCTCATATTGAGTAGTGTAATGAGGATAGGAATCCATCTCACAAACTACATCATCACCATATGGGTCTTGAACATAGGCATCATTCATGACTACATTTTTGTAATATGGATTATACATGGTTCCACTACTTTTGTAGCAAGGCATATCTGAATCCATGAATAAATTTCATGAAGAAAGGTATAGAGTTCACAAAAACTCTTAAAATGTGGTCTAAAATAATTGGCCAATGCTTGGTATGCCTATAGACGTGGTCCAAATGTCAAACGTGGTCTACAATGGAGCCTCTTCTCCAAAATTGGCAATGATAAGCTTGGTCTCAAATATATCTTGTAGGTTTAATGTCTTTCACATAAATGGTCAAATGAAAGGCAAGTTTTTAATTTTGGTTTTGGCAAAGTGTTTCGAACAAACCTAATCTAGGTCTAAAAATAAAATGGGGTGCTAAGTCTTTGGGAAAAAGGAACAAAACTAGGCTCAAAAGGTATGAACAAAATCTAAAAACTAAGGCAAATGATAGGCCTTTGGAAACAAGGCACACAACTAGAATTTAAAATAAATAGGTCTAAAAACTAAAAGGCAAACCCTAGGTCTTTGGAAATAAGGCACAAATATAGACTTGAAGACACACTTGGTCAAGGTTAAACTTGTAAGTCAATTAATATAAATCTAAAATAATTTAAAACACTTAGACTCAAACTAGGGACATGGATTCAAAAAAATACTTGGCCATTGGTATAAGACATTCACCCTAGGCATACGCCTAAAACTAATTAAGAAATTCAATATCAAGTAAGAAAAAATAAGTACGATGAGTAAAGCATTCAAGCCCAAGTGATAGGCAAGGCTCTAATGTAAAATAATCATGTTTAAGGTTGTACTTGAAAAGAGAGTTTTGACCTTAGTTGAAGGCAATAAAATAGACATGAGGCATCCAAAAAATTGACCAGTTCTTAGATCAGTAAAGGAGTCTTTAAAGAAAGCAAGGAATTAGTCCAAGTTACATAATTAAAAAGTAAGAGGTAAAAACCCAAGCCAAAATTAAGTAACGCATAGGTATAAACCATTTAACATTTGAATCTAAACTTCACAAGACAAATTTAGAACTTGGTTTAGAATACTTGGGTTCTCAAATAGACAACATTCTAGACCCACATGGATGGCATGATGACACCCTTTATAGACCTAAAGAATACATGGTTTCTAACTCAGTTTGACACAAGGCAACGTTTTAAAATAATATGAGAAACATAAAGATGTTATCTCATTCAAAATCTATGACAATGGTCTTTATTACAAAAATCCAAAGCAAAAACATGGAATGAAATGGATAGTGTAATGATGTACCTTTCAAAAAAGTGACACACACAAAAATATTTTGAAAATGTCTAAGGAAAAAATGTGATATCAAATGGATATAATAACACCTCTCAGGCTAAAGTGGTGTATAAACATGTGCTTGGTTTTGGACTTGTTTTGATGTGACAATATAAATAAATAGTTTTAGTTCTACACACACACACACACACACACACACACACACACACACACACACACAGAATTAACACAAATGGTTCATCCCATTCCCTATAATTAACATGGAACATGGGTGTACATATCTTCAACTAAGTTTCCACTAATATACCAATGCTTTTGAGGAATTAAGTGTTAATCCAAAAAATAAAGTACATGTGTAAGTAGAGTTTTTATTCCCCCCTCTATCTCTCAAGCATTTATACATGGCATGAACTTAGAGTGAGGATTACTCAACATTTAGTATAAAATTTTGAGGAAAGTGGGGATTTGTCTAAAATCTATAAGTTTTATCTATTATAGATGGTCTTAAGTGTGGCTAACACAAGGGTTACAATCACATCAATTAGGTTCATACTAGCTAACTTACTATGCAGGGGTCTATTCCTTTACATAACAACTCTATCTATGTAATTGGTGGAGTCTGATGTTTAGCCAGACTTGACCCAAGTTTTCATTAGAATCAGAGAGGTTAGCTACTTAACCCCTTACCAATCCCAATATCACATGTCCTAATTTATATACTTTACCATGGAACAGGGTTGAAATGATGTTGGGAGATGAAATCCCAGGTCAATGCTTCTCTAAAGAACTTATGGGGAGGTGATCAAATATTTCCCACAAGACAAATGCAATAAAAGAAAAAAATGAAATTAAAAAGACTTTAAATGTCATTTTTTGAATCACCAAAGCTACTCAAACTTAGGGAGAACATAGACAATGTTCCTTCTAAACTTGGACTAATAAAAAGGGAAATGAATAAAGTGATTTTGGTCACCTAAATTACCTAAAAGGAATGAGGGTAGAGCATACGTATAAATTTCAATTTGAAAAAAATAATAAACAAAAATAAAGCTCTTAGGAGTACTTAGTCTAAGATTTTTTGTTCTTTTTAAAGCACAAAGCAAGATGTGAAATGAAATTTGGCCCTTTGACTTTCTCAAACTTTGAAAGATAAAAGAAAAGATGTTAGATGATTTTTATCCACAAAAATGTAAGTGCGAATGAAAATTTTAAGTGTTTAAACCTCCCTTTCTTCACCTTAGTTCCTATAAAAAATGTTTGGGGGTTTTCTTGTCCCTAGGCCAAAGACCTAATCAGAAAACAACATTCCATTTTGAACTCTTAGATTTTTGTTTACAAAGTGAAAAACCACCAATCTCAGTGAAAAATTGCCTATGATAGTGCAAAATCCCTTCTTGTAGTGCCAAAATTCCTCTTGTAATGAAAAACTACCTCTGGCAATGCAAAAATGCCTCTGGTAGTGCAAAATTTCCTATGATAGTGCAAAATTTCCTCTAGCAGTGCAAAATTGCCTCTAGCAGTGCAAAAATGCCTTTCAACAGTGCTTCAATCAAGAACTCAATTTCTTCACATTTTTGGTCATGAAATAAAAATCTTGGCATGAAAATTATTAGAAAAAAATTCTAAGAGGACATATGAAGAGCTTTTTGGGGTGCATGTCCCATCGAGCGTGCCATTATGTGATCAATATAAATCCAAGAGGGAAGATTAGTATCATGTTAGTATGACCAAAATTAATCAAAAACAAACTAATGAAGTTTACATCTCTAGCCTAGATACTCAAGGAGCTAGATAAAAAATACAAGTAACTATCAAATTAAGACAAAGCAAACAATATTTACCTTCTTTGAGAGAAAGAGTTACATGTTGGTAATCAATTACTGTGCTTAGTTGTGTGAACAAAGAATCTTTCATAATGGAGGTTATTGCACCACCTCTCCTTATCACCTTGGTAATGTTGGGCTTGTATTTAGCTTTGGTTTGACTTAACAAATAGGCATGATAACACTATACCAAAGGAGTTTTTTTTAGGTATTTGGCATAATAACTTTACACAAAAATAAGCTTGTTGAACAATGGGGGAGGCTTTATATTTATATCCTTCAAAACTAACTCTAACCCAAGTGTATTTAGGTTAGAATTAACTACGATTGAGTTCAAACTAACCCTAGTTGAGTTAAAGAGGGGACAAAAAATTAAAATTTGGGATAGAGATCCCATTTATTAAGCATGGCTCTTTGTTTCTAAATTTAAGGCTTTAGGGAAGATATTTTCAATTCCTTGACTTTGAGGATGATGAAATCATCATGATCTCATTTTTGTTAATTACAAATAGAAATTTCACTTAAGTAGTTAATTTGATTTTCTTAGTGAATTCATTTTGTTTGGAATTTTTGCACTTTAGGAATTGTTCAAGTGCCTCGCTTAATGGGTCCAAAGGCCAAATTGTTAATTTTCTAGGTCGTAAGTTGAATGGAGATGAATATGTGAGAGGTTATTATTGTGTATAGGATAATACCTTAAATAGGAATGCCTCAACATGATTTTGAGCACTAATGTTTAATTTGTAAATGAAATTCTGACATTCAATGATTTCTAAGCTTAATTTGCATTATTTGGTAGAAATCAATCTGAAGTCCAGTTGGAAGATAGTTATGGCCAAAATAGGGTGTCTACAGGTTCAAGAAGTGATATTTTTCTTACATTGGGTTAGTTTTTCAGGATCAATTTAGTATCATAGGTTGATACTAACATGATGGTCATAACTAACATATGAAAAAGTGTGTAATAGTGATTTTATGGTCACTTGTGATTGTAGTTTCTTATTTTAGTTTGTAATCCTAATTCTTGATGACACATGTAGGTCCATCAATCAATCTCCTTTGCATCGAAACCCTAGATGTGTTTATGAGGGATAAAAGCTTGAAAAAATGGGGGAAGTGTAATTGGTTGAGCTAACCCCAATCACCCCCATCTGATGATTGGCCATTGTCTATGTATGCAATATTCCAAAGAGGAAAATCATGCCGAACATAGTTCTCCCACGTAATGTGATTGAGAAATTATGCTCCTTTGCTATGTGTATGTAGTTAATTATTAGCTTTGATAATTGAAAATGCTTGATTTGACATGGATTTTAAGTGCTTTAGACTTGGCTTTAACTTTTTCCTAATGATAAGTTTTCAAATTGAGAATAATAGAGAAAATTTTATTGGTGTGTATTAATGTATATATGTGTAATAGATAGGTACTAGATAGATACCAAATATATTTTAAAAGAGGCCATGATTCATTTATATAGGGATTCCTTTGAATAATTCATTGTCCATAGACAATATAGGATTATAGGTTGACCTTAAGGATGGGTTTGATTTTATAAATAGTCATTTCTAGGAGCATGATGGTTATGACTAGCACACGTCATTATTAACTAGAGATAATGACTGTAACTATTAAATTTAAATGATGTAGAGATGAACTACTCTAAGAGTCTAGATATTTTTTTATAGGATGTTTATCATGTTTGAAATAGATAGTGAGGTTCATGTAGGTGTATAACAATAGAACAAAAGGGTTGAATCATAATATATCATGCAAGTGTGTGAGGATGGTAAATTAGGATGTTGTTTAGGAGCTCAAGTTGTGTGTGTTAAATGTATGTTAGGGTTATAATTGTCAAGTATTAAGGGACATATTTGATATCTACAAGTATACAAATGATCCCATTTGTTCTTCCAAAAATATATTAGTCTTTCTATTACTTACAATAGCTAGAGTTATATCAAAATTTATTTGTCAACAATCCAAAAATTTTGAATAGCCATTTAAAAAATTAAATTTATAATGTTCTATCATATAAAATGTTTGCATTATTCATAATAAAATATTAAAGGATTATATATTTATTATATAGATATTAATACTACCATGAATGCTATTAGTTAAGATATCTTAAATGCACATGGATAAAAAATTGTTGAGATATATAAAATCTAAGGCAATGATTCTTTTATGTTTGAGTAGTAAGTGATAAACCCAACTTAAATAGGTCAAAATTAATCTCTCATAAAAAATTATTCATATATGTATTTAAAATATCTAAGATAATTCTAGTTATGCTCACCCCATGTAAAATTTGAGATTTAGGTTAAATTTTAGAAGAAAATGGGTGAGGATGAATCTTGTTGGAGTAATGGATGTAGATGAACTAAGTATGAAGAAGCAACCTTCCAAGTGATTTAGGAGTATAAACCTAAGGAGATAATGAGGATTGAGTGAAGGATATAGAGGGAGAGGAAGCTAAAGTCAATGTTAATGTAGATGAAGGAAATGAGGTTAATGCATAAGATGGACAAAATATTCAAACTATTAATAGTGGATCTAGGGGTGGAGTTATGGATCTAGTGTTTATCATAAAGTATTTTGATAAGTTTTATATGGATAAAGTAGATTTGGAATTTTTGAAGGACCTTTTAGCTTCTTAGATTGATATTATTTCAAATATGTATAGATCAATGTGGGAGGTTATGGATTTGGCTGATTAGTTGGGTGACCTTCAATTGATTTTATTGAAGATAATGATTTTGTCTTTGTTAATGAGTATGGGTATGATTTTTTGGGATAAGAGAGGAATTAGAGAAAGATATATGAAATATAAAGGCAAGGGTTTCTTCTACCCCATACCCCAAATCTATGATTTCACATCTCCATTTTTTTAGAAGACCATGAAGAATTTGTGCATCCTATGTTGGAGGATAAAAATGACCTAAATCTACTACTGGAGAGATACACAGAAGTTATCTTTTGATTATGGATTTAGGTGTGGAGTCACTAGTGCTAGATTGACCTAAAATTTTCATCTCAAACACTAGTTCAAATATTCTAGATTCCTTGAATTTTTAGGCCTTAAAAGAGCATGAAGATTTCAAGGTGGGTTTTAACTAAAAAAATATTGATGATGTCAATGATTTTTATAAGAAATAATATAATTTTGATGAGTTCAAAGGCCATTCTAGATCTGATGTGATCCAAAATTGTGTTACTTTGAATTTATTAAATCTTCATGGATCTAATTTTATCCACTCATTAGTGGCTCTAGTAAGGTAGTTAAATACTATAGAGAATGGATTTGGAAAAATAAAATACCTAATGAATTCTACATGATTATGAGACAATAATAGGAGGAAGGAGGTCAACAAGGTTGACAATAGAAGTGTTAAGTGAAATAATGAACCTAATAAATGTGGGTGATCATGGGTTTGAGGAATCATCCTCCACCATTTATATTGATCTCAAATCAATGGTTCACAAACATCCAAAAAGTCTATAAATAAAAGGGCCTTTGGCCATTATAGACAAGATTCTTCATGCAAACTTACTATGTCAAATTATACAAGGAGATTCAACACTCTCATGCCAAGCCAAAACTAAAATCAAGTGTAGATAGGGAGAAGTTATTACCACATGTGGAATAAAGCATTGATAAAGACTTCTAAATCTACAAGTTGAGATAAACCTCTTAAGATTAGTTCTCAAGCAAATCTTCTAAGGAGGTATAAACATTTATTTTTATCTTCTAATGTGCATTTCTTGCTTGTTTTCCACATAGTTCAACCTTGGGATTAGGATTTAATGTTAGTTATTCAAGTTAATTTTGATTTTTTTCATTAATGGATTGACTAACCTCTCTTGGATTTCTAATCTACATGGTGTGCCACAAAATATAGTAATGAAAAATGCATCAATTATTTCCCCTTCTGAACTCATTAGATTTTTTTTATGGATATGGGATATCCATATCTAATTATTTATAATATTATATCCAATAGAATGGTCAAGAAAAAATGATAAATATAAACACTTTCACTATTATTCAAATTTAATTTGATGAGAATCAATGAAATTGGCATAAAATGTTGTATGATGTGTTGTGGCCAAACCACATCACATTGAAAAGAGATATTGGGATGTCTCCTTTCCAATTATTATATGGTATTAATGTTTCAATACTTATATTATTATAATTTTTATCTCTTTAGTTATATAAAACAATAAAATATAAAAAATTATAAATCCTTGGGATAAGATAATCATTTTTTTAAACAAGTTGGAAGAAGAAACAATAATAGTTGTTGACATGATTTTTGAACATCAAAGGAAAGTTAAAATATATTTGAAAAGAACTCTCGACAAAGGGATTTTCATATTGGTGATCTTGTATTACTATGGGATAAAATAATGGAACTAAAAGGAAGTTATGACAAGTTTGAATCTTTATGGATAAGGCCTTTCAAGATCTAACACTTATGTTGAGATAACACATGTTAATTTGCTTATCAAGATTGAGCATGTCTTAAATTAACTTATAGTGGGAAATATTTGAAACATTTTTTAGTGAATTTAATCTATTCCCTGCATGGATATATGTGATTTATGATTTTGGTTGTGTTTTATTTCCCATTGTGTCTTTTCCCTTCCTTTGTCATGTTTTCTATTTGCCATTGTATTTCATTTTTTTGGGTGTTATTATCAAAATTTTGAGTTATTTATTTGAATCCATTTTACAATGGATGAAACATTGGTCTATGAAACCATAAATTTTTAATTTCACTTTTGACCCTTTCAAATAAAGCCCCTAGTTAGAGCTAGTTGTTGTTAAAATTGAGTTCTCCAAAACTTCCAAATTTTTACACTAGTGTGCACTCCAAGTTGAAGCAAGAAATTTTAATTATTGAAGTTATTATTAATTTCAATTTATCTTAGTTTTTTATATCTATAAAAATTTTAGGCAATTTGGTAACTTCCCTAAGTTTTCCAAGTACTTAAAAATACCTAAAACTCTTGAAAGTTATAAAATTATTCAAGCTATCCTATTAGTTATATAAGTTCTCAAAAGTTTGGATAACTTATGTTATACAGAGTCATGATTAGAGTTAATTCAAAATTTTTAGAGCTTTCACATCTATCAATAAATTCAATAGGTTTCATTAGTCTTTTGAGTACTTGAAGTCCCTGAGGATTCTAAAACTCTAGTTTTGACTACAACATACATAGTTCTTATATCTTTGTAGGCTCTTAAGAAAGGCACGATAGGTACCAATAGTACCTTCAGTACCTAAAACCCCAAGACTACTAAAAAAATAAAACCCTAACCTAAATTTAAATTATCAAATAATTAAAAAACTTTTAAATCAGTTCCTTTAGTGTTTTGAACTCCTTTGAGCAGAAGGACCATTTTTTAGTCAAAAAATATTTTACAAATGAATGTAAAACAAAATTAAAGATTCACTTTGTTCATGAAGACTACATACTAATCTAATTTTACTATCTATGGTGCTTAGAGATTCAAGCTTCTAAATTTGTGATCAACATTCAATAATATCACTCTTTGCAAGGTTGGTCACTCTCTTCGATTTTCCTTTCATTTTGTTTCTTTAAATTTACTTCATTTTTTTGTGTAGTTTTCTCAATTTTTCATTGAATTTTAATTCTCTTCCATTTTACTCATTTCACACCATTTTATCCCATCCTTTCTTTTCAACCTAAGACTTGTCATTGTTTGAGTGAGCTACAAGTTTTTCCACAAAATTTAAATCTTTTCATTGGGTAAATTTATAAATTTCAAGTTATTGGTACTTAAAAACTCTAGTTAGTTTAAACATAATATTTAAGAGGTACTAAGGATAATTTTAATTTTTTTTCTAACCACTATGACCCAAATCTCTTACTCACATAAACATTTCTTACTTCTTAACATTTCTATTATAAATGTGAGACTATTAGTCAAGATCGCATTGTGCATATCCTCTTCTACCAAAACTAAATTCGAATCATGGCATAAAAACCTATTTATATCCTTGAGACAAATATTATAGAGATAATAAATAGTGAAAGGGAATATCGACATTGGATAATGTTGGGAAAGGATGGCAAATGGAAACATAATTGCATTAGGAAAACATGATTTTGATAGTGGACTTGCACACATTATTAGTTTCCCAATCTTTGTTCAATATGTAGACTTTGTCATGGATTATCTCAAATATTATGAACCAAAGAAGGGGTAGATAGAATTTCCCAATGATGTATTGACATCTAAAGTTAATGGTCAATTAATCAAGACAACTTTAAGTATTTTGACTCATGATGAAATAATAGACATAATTTTTGAATGTGATGAGACAAACTTATCTTAATAATAATAGAAAATGACCATAAAATCTTCTTAAGGTCTTGAATATGGGATAATTCCATTAAGAATCATCTAATATCATGATGAGCTATTGAACAAAGTTTTGGGTAATGAGACCACTCAATTTTATTCTAATGGATGTTTCTCTACATCAACATTTTATATAAGGGAAAAAAGTCATTGATTGGTGAGAAGTAATCATTTAAAATCTACATGACTAGTTGACATAGCTTGAGTAAACTAAATCATTATACACGAACTCATACTTGGTATATTATAGTGTTGTTTTGAGACAATGACTAAGAATGAATGTGTAAATACTAGACTTCTCATAAAATATGATATATGATAAATTAGCACAAGTCACTCGTGAAAAAGGAAAGAAACATTTCATAAGAGTGAATTATCGTTTCGCAATATTAGTTTTGAGGACTTTAGAAGGAAACACAAAAAAATGAATCTCAATTGAATTTTTTGCTTTAGTAAAAAAACATGGAAGTTATTTCATATAATCCTTGAGATTCACATATATCATAGTTGGAAGGTTCCCACGTATTCCATATAAATTTATAAGATACAAAAGTGATAAGATTTTTTTTTAGCTTTATAAGAAATCGAGGATAAAAAAAAGTATAATGAAAAAAAAGGAGGAATTGCATTTCCTATGATATTGAGTTACTTCATATGCAAGTCAGCTTGGGATGCATTTAACATTGAGAAATCCATGGTTAATTTCCTAATGAAATTTCATGCCAAAATATTTCCCTTTGATTGTAATATTTTTGTGAAGAACAATCTCAAGCTTGGTCTTGGTTATTTACATATACCATAAATTGAGGACTTTTGGGAAGATTGTGAGGATAAATTTGAATTTAAAAAAGAAACTACTAAAGAATGATCCTAAAGCAAATGAAGGCATTCATATTGGAATGGGTAACTCAAGGAATATTTGATGATGGATGGGATATGATTGATCCTATTTTTAATAAAGTACATCTTTTAAATTTAACACTAATTTATTAGTCATCAAATAATCATTTTATTTGAATGAACACACCAAATTTGTTTCGGAAAATATCGAAAGCCTAGTTCAAAAAGAAATTGATTAAGTATATAGGAAGCCCAAATGATGCCAGATTTTATAAATATCAATAAAAAAGAGAACAACCCATGTTACTCAATCATCTAACACAAAAATGAATACAAAGAGTCCTTTGTCGATTCAATCAACAAGTAGTATAAATTATAAGGATTAAAAAAAGAAAAAGCTAATAGAATAAACTTGTGTAGATGAACCTAAAAAAGTACGTTTAAAGCTTGGTCCTGGTTATTTACATATACCATATTTCATTATTAATAACACACCATAGTTCAAATATTTCTTCTAACTCAAGTTTGTCACAAACACCTCTTCGTCTTTTGTTGGTCCAATACAAGCATCTCTTTTATCTTTTGTTTCTCACATGAAAGTGCCTCTTATTTATTAGATTACACCATCACAACCTTCTCCATATCCTCATGTCTCCATTCCATCCCAAGCTCGTGTAACATATCTTCCTCAACTTCCTTCACCCAATCTTCCTTTACCAGCTCCGCAACAATCTATTTCTCTAGCTAGGCCATCCAAGGCTGAATATGGTCAAGTTGTCACCTCTTCAGTTAGTCCATCATTTCCTTGGGTCCATAAAACGATTTAAAAAATGGAATAAAAGTGGTGTAGATTCTAACACTGAACCATTTTTATCTATATAAATCACATAACAATTTTAAAATATGGTCAAGGAAGAATTATTTGATGCAAATAATTTCAGTTTAAAGGCTGTGAAAATTTGAGTGACATTAATTGTGCCCTCATCGAATGCAACTTAAATTTTCTATTTTTTTAAAAATGAAGAAATGAATGCAATGATGATCGCTTGACTAACAAGAATATTAAATTTGATTATTCAAAAACAAAATGGAATTGTTGCAAAAATTTATAAGTTCAGAGCATTTAAGTTAAAGTTGGTATAAATTGAGGATTAGGGATAGATGTTCACTTTGGCTCAACCACTAGCTTAATTAGCAAAACCTTTTGCATATTATCTTCTTTTTATGTTGCTTTATTGTAATTTTTCATAAACTTGTAATTTGAAATTATTTTATTCACTTTATGAAAGCATTTGAAAAAGTGAAAACAAATAGAAATGTTTTTAAAAAAAGTAATTAAAAATAGTTATGAGGTACTTATTCAACCTCTAAGCTAGATATATAGGGATTTCTATTGTAATCAAGACGTTTTGACAGTTTAAGAAATTTTCACACAAAAGAAGGAAAGGAACAAGCTTTGTATTATTCTAAATAATAAATACAAGAAAGTTTAATGTGACTTTATGCCTTTAACATCTTGATGAATGGACCATATTATTATGTTTATTGGTTCATTTTATTCTTGTTCTTTATTTTATGCAAAATACTAATCATTTATTTAAGTATCTCTAATGTGATAAATGAATTGAAATCTATATTAATTCAATTAAGCAAATTTTTTATTTCCATTTATTTTTCTTTTATATTATTCTTTATATTCTTCATATTTTATCTCTTTATTATTATTTTTAATTAAAAAATCCATAATTTTTTTTTAAATGTATAACTATACATAACTAGTTGTCTACACTTTTACAGTTTTCAATAAAAGAAGCCTTCCCTTTAAATAGAGGAAGGACTTCTTATCCCCTGCACTATTAACAATTTTTTTTATATTTTGTACTCTATACAAAATATTCGACCAACATCCCTCTAACCTAAAGAGTAATGGTTGAAATTCAAATACATGTAGTTATATTGTGATTTACATAAAATAATAAGTGATCCTCAATCCTTTAATGTCTACAAGAAGAGCACCCCTAAAGTTTAAAATCAAATGTGTGATTTCTATGTTCATTATTATGCTTTTAGTTATAATTTAAAATGGAATGCATATATATATATATATATATGAGAGATGTGCTACTTATATCCTTTTCTTCATACTTGGTCAATGATGACAAAATAGCAGAAAAAATGATTGAATATTATCATGAAAGGGAAAATGAGGCCAAATTAATAATAAAGGAAAATCCACCTAGTTAACTAAGATAGTATAAGATTGGATCACCCTAATGGTAGATTCAGAGGTGAATTTGCATTCTATAATAAAACAAGTTCAAGCCCAAAATCAATATCTAACATATTTGGATCAAATAAGTAGATCAATTCTTGCTTCGTGCACCAAAAGATTGGATAAATTAACCCCATACATTTCAAAGAAAGGAACCTTTATCCAAGTATAACATAATAATATCACTGTAAAGACTGCATAAATATATTGATGTATCAATGAGGTAGAGGAATCGATGGTTGGATATAACATTTCATCCTCATCCAGTCTGATTTCCTATACCTAACTAGATAGGGAAGGAATAGTTAAATGAATGTACACGGGAAAATTTTGAGAAGAGTAAGGGATTTTAATTAAGGAAATAAGAGGGTTCATATGAGCTTTTTTATTTTTGTGAAATGTGTACTCAGTATATGACAAGGTTTTAATTTTGATCTAAGTTGTTGGGGGATGAAAAACTAGTTAGTTGGGGGTGTGATAAACTAAGATATTAACCCTCAAAGATCCTCCAAACACTTTTTGTTAATATTTTTCAATCAACCATAAGCATATCCAAGTTACATTTTGTACTCCTTTCCATTATATAGTACTAAATGAACAACCATAAGCATATCCAAGTTACATTTTGTACTCCTTTCCATTATATAGTACTAAATGAACATGTTGTTTACATATTTGGTGTCTTATGATTAAAATTTATATTTTACAAATAAGATTGTGTCATTCATTGTCATTATTATTTTGGCTCTATTACTAATCCAGTACATGTAGATCTTTAAAGTTAAAATATGAAGTATAGTAGAAACCCATAATGGTTGGATAACTTGGTCGAATCATTCATAGGCTAACCTGTATCAATTGGGTAGCCAACCCATAGTAATTGGGTGGCCAACCTACAACAATGGCTATAACAATAACCCATAGTAGCTATAATAGTCATTCTAACCCATAGTAATAGCTATAACAATCATTTTAACTCATAGAAATAAATATAGTGGTTATTCTAACCTATAGTAATTGTAAACTAACTTATATTAGTTGGTGTTAATACTATATTGGAACTATGACATTAGTTAATAGTTTGTAGTAGATATCCTCCACTATTTGAGGTGTGTGATAATTCATACAATCTAGGGAAATAAAATATCAATGTTATAATTACCTATCATCACTCCTCTTCCATTGGACCATATATCCAAGACCACTACAATGATGTAACTTACCATTCTCTTCTTATATCTTATTTTTTGCTATTTTCAGATTGATTGGTTGTAAATTTGTCACAAAAATGTGTAGGTTGTTTCTCTTAGATTCTTCTAACAAACAAAATGTAGTTTATATTTTATGTGTAACTATAAGATATAAATAAGAACATGCCATCTCTATATAAATAGTAATGAGTAGGGCATATGTCAGTAAGTAGAAAATATCAATAAATAAATTATAAGATATAAGATTTAATTATATTATAAAATACACAAATTTATTATAGAAATATCTTTGTTGGTACATGTTTGTTAATGCAAGAAGAATTGGTTTGAAGTAAACAACTATAATCATAGGATGAGATTGTAACATAGATCCAATAAGGGAGTGCCCACTCGAGAGGAATTGTGGTAAAGTCTCATTTTTTAGTTTTGATTCAAACATGCATTATATACATCCATTCTTAATTATCTCATTAGACTTTTAGATCATTGCTATTTTATTTTTAGCATAATAATCTATAAATCTTGTAAGTTTAATTTCATACATTGTGAGGAAGTTTCCAAGATAGTATTATATTTACTTTACTATTGATTATTTTCTTGTTATTTACTTTTTATGCAGGTGTGTTACTTTGTATTATGCATTGTGTTTTTTTATACACAAAATTTAGTCCAAAACCCTTGAAAGAAACTAGTGTTTCATATATAATGACAACATCTTTACAAATACATGTTCTGGTTTGATAATTAGTGAAATCAATAGTATCAATAAATCAAATGACTGCCCCTTAGGTGACTCTATCGAGTTATAGGTGAACTTTGATACCTTAGATTTAATATTTTGGATGATTCTTTTCATCAACCACTATTATTTTTATTACTCTATACTTTTAAAAATCCTTGACATTAAATTTCATTGATATTAAATGGACAAAATTTGTGTAGGCTTGCATAGATTAGTCATTCTTCTATCGTAGCAATTTCCATTTTGTGTACTTTTACTCATAGGCATCTTCTGTACAATACTCATTTATAGAAACATCAAAAAAGTAAATTTAAGATGGATTTGTGATGATTATATAACCATCTTCTACATTGTACTTAGACTACTCAAGGTGAGTCTCCCACTATTGTCAGACTCAAGGTTAAACTTTCAACAATGCAAACATTATATTATTTGAACTTGAGAAAGCATTTACAAAAAAATACAACTCTAAGTTTGTGATTCGATATTCAAGGGAATTTGATTTCATTTTACCTTCAAACATCAATATATCAAAATTTAATTATATATTAGATGGTGGAAAACCTTGGAAAAACTACCTTTCTAGAGATATTGACATGCTTCTCTGCATTTACTAAAGAATCTGTACAAAATGGTTCATCATTTTATCCCTTTACATTAATAGAGCCTCTTCAAGCATTATTGTTATTAGGTCTTAAAATTTATTTCCTTCATCTACATCTATCTATGGTCATTTGTACAAAATTTTATCAAAAAATAATTAGAGAATTTATAAAAATAAAACAATCTTTATGTAAGAGATATCAACTAACCACTATAAATCACAATAGGGTAAACCCTTGTCTTATAGCTAAAGAAAACTAATACTAGTAAACTACTTTAAAGCTAAACAATGCTAATTATATCCAATCAACATATGAATAGAAATTTTATTTGAAGATAAGATAACTAATAATATCCTTTCAACATACATAAGCATGCAAATAAGACAACTCCTAAATATAAGAGATCTACTAGAAGAAGAATTGGTAATAATAGCTAGTCTAGATTGGCCACCTTGTCAGGATCAATGTATTTGAGTATTCTATGATTTTATAATATAATATTTAAAAAAAAATCTTAGCTCTATGAAAAGATATTCATTGAGCTACACCTCAGTGGCAAGGCTCCCTAAACTTTGAAAAATGCTCTGATAACCTAAAAAAATGCCATTTATACCATGATATTTTTTTTCTAGAAAGCCATAACTTCCAAAAATAAACTATCACTCTAATCTAGTTTTTTCCAATTCATTATCGAGGTTAGATATGAGCTTCATAAGTTTATTCCACATATCAGATGGGGGTAGAGTTTACATTTATTATTATTTCCACATATAGAGACCCAATAAATTTTCGTACTATTTTTCTCCTTTATGTGATATAAATGAAATATTTATGCTTTTGAAATGTAGCTAGTAGATACCACTTGTTCTCATCATGGAAAATATTTAGAACATTTTCTATCCCTATCTCTTTTACTTTTCATCATAATTATATAGTTTTCACTTTTGGTCTTTAAATGTTGTAAAAAAAATCAATGTAGGATTTAGCAATGGGTTTAAGACTTGATTCCTATAGAGGCATTCTTACTTAGCATATATTCAAAGATGTAGGGAAATCACATAGAGAACCCTCACATTTGCCCAAACTAGTTACATCATTTTCAATCTGTATTTTTTACATTTCAACATATTATTGTTATGAGCATTTACCCGCATATATTTTGTTCTTGCAGTTTTTATAGGGTCATTCGTACACATCTAATGATGCCAGGGACTCATGCTAAGGTCATGGCTAAACATCCAACCAAAATTGGTATATCAATTTCAATTCTCATTTATTGATTTCAACAAGTCATTGTTTGTTTGAGTTATAGGTATGCTGAAGTTTTTGTAGAGTATTAGAGTATTTGTTTGATATGTATGCACACACACATCAAAGTGGAGAATTATGTAGATCCCTATTATTTGTATGAGGATAGTTATTAGTAATAGAATTCTATTATTTTATGATACTTATATATTTATGGATCATTGATTTATTAAGCTCTTATTGACACGTTTTGTTGAAATTTTTGGTTGTTTTTTGTTCCTGTAATCTTTATTCTCTCTCTTATCCTCTTTTTCTCTCCTCACATTTCATCCATTTTTTTTCCATTTTTCCTAGAAATGTACATTGTATGGTTCTTGGGAGGATGATGCTTTAGGTTAGGTTTTGGTGCATTTATGTCATGCGATCTTAATTTTTGTCTTTTTCATTTGGTGGATGTCAAATCCCATGCTAATAGAGTCCAAATTTGATTTCAAGAGGTTTAGAATACATATGCATTAGTGCATATGGAAGATGCTTTAACATGAATGGACACAAAATGAATTGAAAGAATCTATATAGAGACAATTAGGAAGTGCAAGAGTAGTTAATTTAAATATTTAAATCAAAATTCAAATTGATTTGAAGAATTTTTTCTATCACATATTCATTTTAGCATTTAAAGTCATATAGGTTAGTTCTTGCATTTAATAGATTGTTTGTTAAATATACATTATATTTGAAGTGTTGATTGTCAAATTTGTAGAAGCGTTTTAGGGATATAATAATAATTAAGGGATAATAGAGACCCCTAAATACATCTACCATTTTTATATAGATATTGTTATTTTGCTAAAGTTTTGGAGAAGGAGATCAATTTCCTAAAGACTTGTACGAAATTTAGAAAGGCGAACAATGTTTTCGTAGTCATGAAACCGACAAATAAAATCATCAAATCATATTTTTTTAGTATTATAATTGTCAAACCCACAACATAATAGTTCTGAAAAAATATACTGACATTTGTTAAAAAATAAACTAACATTCCTAAAAAAAGGCACCAACAAATTTAAGAAACAAATTTTATTAGCTTTAATTTTTTCAAATTTTATTAACTTTTAACTTTAATTTTTTCCTAACATTTATTCTTAAATTCATAACAAAATTATTTAACTTTGTTTAACTAGTAATCAACTTTGACTGTTCAGATTTTATTAGGCTTATTTACACTATTCTAAAAGTTACATGTTGATTTCTGGATTGCCTAGTTGCTCTACATTAGTAAGATATATTCAAAAAGGACAAAAATTATGCCATTCATATGATGAAACATTTAAGTTTCTTAATTTAATTTTTTTATTTTTATTTTTAATTTTTAAATGAGTAGCGTCCAAAACAAAGCAGGTTACAGTACAATGTGTTCTGTTATCCTGCTTAATTAAATAATTTAAATTAATAATTTTTTTGAATGTAATAAAATGTGCATAAAAGCAGATCAGAAAATCCTACTTGAGTAGGATTGTTATAATTAATTTGGAATTGATAATACAGAGATTCCCTGGCCAACAGTTGCTCCATGTGAACTCTTCTTATTATATTTATATAATACAGGCTTTTTAACTTTCTTCATGTCCCATTATAGATATTTGTATCTACAGGCTTTGAACTCTCCTTATAATAGTTTGAGACAAAATTATTATATACATATAATTCTTACTTGATATACACATATATTATTATAAATTCAACCCCACATTTAGGTGTCAGGTGCTGCAGAAAATACTCAAAATTGTATTACATTGAAATACTCAACCCTGTGATGCTTTGAAATACTCAACACTGTAAAAATGAATCTTTGACATCATTGTGAAATAATGTCCTTGGGATTAGTGACAAGAAGTTTTAAATCGTAAGGTGAGCGTTTTTATAGTTCACTATGCCTAGGTAATGGAATCAAAATTGTTTCTGAGTTAATTCGTTTCTTTAAATAAATTGCCTTTTGGGTGGTAATTTGCACTCCTACATAAGCAAAAGAAAGGGGGTATTCCTCAACAAAATGTTGGTGCTGCTAAATTGTTATTGTAATTGAGGTTAAATATTTTGATACCCTAAATTGATTTCTTCGGCCCCTCTCAAACCATTTTATAAGAAATATATTATATGATTTAGATCACAGTCTGCATGTCTCGCTGCCCATGAACAATATTGTAGTTGGTAATGGCAAGTATTATGGCTAGATTACTGTTCACTGCTATTATAACGTTATCCCTACAAAAGGTGTTCGCACAGCAAGCCTATGGAGGGAACAAGCTGTTTGACTGCAATGAGAACTCCCCTGAAAGCTATGGCTATGCATGCAATGGAGCTGAAAAAAGCTGTGCTACTTATGCCTTGTTCCATTCAGGGACACCTAGTTATCTGTCCTTTATAAATATCAGCAGGCTTTTCAATGTGGGCATAAGTGAAATGGTCTCTTCAAACAATATATCCATAGAATCCACACAGTTGCAAGAAGACGAGCCAGTTCTAATCCCCTTGCAGTGTGGTTGCACAGGGAGTAATTCTCAAGCCAATCTCAGATACAAACTCTCTGAGGGTGACACCTATTTCTCACTAACTAAGACCTTGCAGGGATTGACATCTTGTGAAGCTCTTGAAAAACAAAATCCTGTCTATTCCTTGGGTCTAGGAAACGATATATTGATTCCCCTGAGATGTGCATGCCCAACCACTGGGCAGATCAGGAAAGGAGTCAAGTATCTTCTGTCATACGCCGTGAAGAAGGGAGATACATTAGATTCAATTGCTGAGGCATTCAATACATCAAGGTATGATATCATGTTTTCCAACACATTACAAGGCTCTCACCCCACTATCTTTTACCATGTATCTCTTCTTGTTCCATTAAAGAATAGGCCAGCTATTCATCCTGCAGTGCAAGTCCACGTAACAAGAACCTTACCACCCACTGGGATTTCCAATACTGATGCAGAAAAGAAAGTAAAATTAGAAGCGGGTGCTTATGTTGGCATTGCTGCAGGAATAGTGGCAATAACATCTGCTATTGTAGTATCATTTTTGCTTGTTAGGAGAAATCAGGCCTCAAAGAAGCTCTCTGTGTCACCTGGTCATACAATCCCAGCAATCCCCAAGGCAGAAGAAGAAGAAGAGAGAAAAACCAATTCCAAGAAAGTGATCATAAGCAACATGATCACAGACCTGACACTGGCTTCCTACACATTTGAGCAGCTGCAGAAAGCAACAGACAACTTCAGTGCTGAGAGCAAAATAGAAAGATCTGTGTACTATGGTACCTTCAATGGTACCCCACTGGCCATCAAGCAAACCATAGCAGACACGTTCAAGGAACTCAAAATCCTTCACAAACTCAACCATGTTAATCTTATTGGGTTCTTAGGAGTTTGCATTGGGGATGATCATTCTTATCTGATTTTTGAGTATGCTGAAAATGGGTCTCTCAGTGACTGGCTTCATGGGGGTCTAGCAATGAAAAACAAATTCATCTCCTCTTGTTCAAGGTTCCTTACATGGAAGCAGAGGCTTCATATCTGTCTTGATGTGGCCAGGGGATTGCAATACATTCACACATGTACACAGCCCAGCTATGTGCACAAGGACATCAAGAGCAGCAACATTCTTCTCAATGGAGATTTCAAGGCCAAGATTGCAAATTTTGGCAAGGTAAAATCTTCAGAAAGTGCTGATATATTCACCAAACATATCTCAGGCACACATGGGTACATGGCCCCTGAACACCTGCCAGACGGAATTGTGACTACAATGATGGATGTATATGCATTTGGTGTTATATTGCTTGAGGTTCTATCAGGGGATCCTGCTGTTATCAAGAGAGGTAAAGTAACACTGTTGTCTGAAACCATAGTCCCTGTTTTAGAGGCTGATAATTCAGTTGAAGAATTGAGAGGTTGGATGGACCCATCTCTCCATGAAGTGTATTGTATAGATCAAGCTCTTGCAATGGCAAAACTTGCTGTGTCATGTGTTAGAGAGGTCCCCTCCATGAGACCTTCCATGGATGAGATCACTTTTAAACTTTCAAGACTAGTTGAGACAAATAAAGAGGAGGCAATGTGAACGAGGGTCATGGGAAGTTGGGAGAATAGCCTGCCTGATCCAAGGGGATTTATTTATTTGAAATGTTTATAAACCATAATAGTTATTGTTGTGGATCTATTGATATTTTAATGTCAACAAAAATAATATATTTGTTTAATAATAGTTTTTAAATTTTCTGATATACAAAGAGAGTAATTTTGATATTCTATTTGATAAAATTATTTTGAATAGGTGAAAATTTTATTAAATAAATATACACAATATTATAATTTAATATAATGTTCAAGTTATTTTATTTTTTTGAAATTATATTGAATTTATTTTTTTATTGAAATATATAAATATTAGAGTAAGATTCAGACTTCATTCATATTCAAAAATATATTAAATTTAATAACGATAATAGATAAGATATGAACTTTATCAATTTATAATAAATGTTCAAAAATACATAAAATTTAATAATATAGCATAATTTCACAATTTAAATTTACAATAAATTTTTTAGTTATAGAATAATTATACAAAAAATCTAAAAAATATTTAAGAATATTATAAGAATAAATTGCACTTTTCAAATTTCTTATTATACATAATATAAGTAAAAATAGTTTTAAGTTTGTGTTTTTGTTTTTAAAATAAAAAGATTATACCTACATGAAACATAAATAACCTAACTATTTTTAATTAAGCATATTAAACATGTGTAAAACAGTAATAATGTCTAATTGATATTTTAAAATTTTTAAATAATATATTTAAATAGAGTTCAAAGGTCTATTTTGAATATTGCAAAATCTAGTGTCAGACATCAAAATTTAAATGTGGAAATATGTACTCATGACCTCGTCCAAAAATATGAAAATGATCAACAATTGATGTACAAAGTGTCATGGGCATTCCAAAAAAGTCAAAGTGTCCGTGGCACTCCAAATAATTGATAGACATGTCTAAAACTGTTTTTATAACTATGTTCCCCTAGTTTGGATGACATGTTCATTTTGATATTCATGTTACAACATATGTTATATAAAAAACAAACTTTCTTCTCTTTGTCTTAGATTGGAATTGGAAATGATATTTGAATATAAGTAGCACAATGTGTTTTTTTTTGGGACTTATGTTATAGGATTACATGGGTTTTAAACATCATCTAATTATCATTATTAGAAAATAATAAATTAGTTAATAAAAAATAAATCCAATGATAGATAAATTTAGGTTACATGTCAAAATTATTCCATGGAAAATACTAACTCTTGAAAATATTAAATACTCTAATTATTGCTTGATCTATCTAGAATTCCATTGAGTGCTCAAAACATTTTTTATCAATAAGTTCTAGATATTATGTCGATACTTAATGTTAAATGAACTAAAATTCTTATGTATTGATAGATAATGTTGATTCTAATAAGAATCCTATGGCGCTAAACCAACATTTAGCTATTGAAAAGTGAAAAAGATATTGGGAGGAATGGGATGAGTGCACATAACTTTCAAAGACCCAAAATGTAAGCCCAAAAGTGTTATGGGTGTTTTAGATGGACCTAAGGTGTGATGCTCTTGATTGTTTGAATTATTGCAATCACTATTAGAGCATAACAATATGAAGTTATATCATGTGCACGTGGGACTTAATAGCAAAACAACCATGTAGATGGAATGGCCAGTTCTTTTTAACCTTAGTGATAAATCTGAACTTCAATGGAAAAAAGGTAGATACAAATTGTAGAAAACAAAAAGAGGTAAGGCAACAAGATAGATACAAATCGTAGAAAACATAAAGAGGTAAGGGAACAAGATAGATGAATTAGTCCCGTTTAGTAAAATGATTAAGTGTAGAACATTTATAATCTGTAAGTTAAAAAATATTAAACACAATGAAGATCAAATGAAAAAAGTATATAATCAATGTTGCATCAAGTTGAACATTCACACACATTTAGAGATAAAGAGAAAAGAGGAAAGGCAACAAGAAAGATAAAAATTGTAGAAAACAAAAAAAGGTAAAGCAACAAGATAGATGAATTAGTCCCTTTTATCAGAATGATTAAGTGTAGAACATTTGTAATCTATAAGTTAAAAAATATTAAACACAATGAATATACAAGGCAAAAATTATATAATCAATTTTGCATCAAGTTGAACATTCACACACATTTAGAGATATAGAGAAAATATAACTACACCATCTTTCATTTAATGCTTTAGGATTACACAATTGCAAACTGTGTTGAAAGGTTTGACTAAAAATAAATATGGGAAGTACTATTGTCAAGGTTACAACCTATATAAATCCTACAAAAGATATAGTATAATTTTAGTTAGAAGGGATCCAAGTGATTTTATTAACTGAGGTTATTAAATTTATACTAACAAGAAGAAAGAAGAGGGAAATTAATTATTGTGCCACATGCATTGATATTCCACCCTTCAATTTTAATGCATGAAACTAATACAATAATGGTTTCAAACAACACTTCACTCTGCCATGAATGTAATTAGTACAATATATTGATCACTAAATTCATTAAAATATGTTACAAATTATCCTCATCTCAGGTATGGTGAAGAAAAATCATCTCCCTTTAAATGGTGGATTTACTGCTACAAATGTGCCCTTTATTTATGCAGATCTATTTCCTTCGTGGGAACCATTTGAATCCATACATAGTCATAAAGGCTCTCAAAATTTTCCTTTGCTTTTTATTTTGTTTTAGAGGCATATGGGTTTTTAGATTAAATATGATGGATGTCTCACATGGATTTTAAGCATAGTCAATAGTTGTAGGCTCTAAAATGCATTCCATTCATTCATGTATGTTGCAAGCTCTGTTGACAATGAAAATTTTCATGTCAAAGAATCAACTCATTTGCCTATCATGAAATTTAGGATGGAATCATACAAGTTTAATTGTGAGGGACCTTGGTTTAGAATCCATCATAAGAAATATAAAAAAGGTCTTTTAAGTTCTAGTAATTACTACATTCAATAATAAATCTAAATCAAGTTGACAACCATCTTATAAAATCGATCAAATCAAGAATATATATCTTTATAAATAATGATTTGGTTTAATATGTTAATCATTACTTCAATATAATGTTAATCAATCTCAAATCAGGTATAAAACTATCATCTAACCCATTTGATAGAGCAAAGTGTATTAGTTAGGCAATCCCTTGAAAGATAAAAACTTAGATTTTCTAAATTTATATCTCATATGCATTCTTTCACTACAAGGATGAAAGAAAGGAAATGAATGAGAAAAGAAAAAAGAGAAAGCATAAACAACAATAAAGCAAGCTAATAAATACTAACCAAGACTAATGTAAATTGAATCTAAAGCAACTAAGAAAAGAAAATAAACTGCTAAACAAAAATAGAAATAGACCTAAAGTTGATCTTAATGTTAAAACTAATTAATATTTAAGACTCTTGTTAGCATGTTAGAAAATTAATCAAGTTATAAGTTACAGCTAAAACAATAAGAAAATAACTAAAAGACTAAGGAACTACAAAGAAATTAAATCTAAAGAATAAGACAATAAAACATATGAATAAGAATAAACAAACTATTTAAGAGAATAAGAAACTAACAAACTATTGTAAGACATAAAAGGTAAATTAAACTAACATATAATAAATATTGTAAGACTTGTAAAAAAATAGACTTAGAATTGTAAAAAGTAATTTTTTTTAGAAACAAATGAATTATGTTTGATTAAAAATAGAGTATCAAATGCAAAATAAATATAAAATATATAGATTAATAATCTATCAAAAAATGCAAGGTATTCATCATTATTCAGGTAAATTACATGAAATTATGTGTATATGACTACATATCTACAATCATCAATGACATTAATACTTGATAATCTTCAAATAATCAGTTATGATTAAATCGATAAACTTGAATATTCCTATGTTATTCACATAAATTACTTCATCATCAAATAAAGCATTATTTGATTTAAATACAAATTATTGTTCGATCTTAGATATTTTTGCAAAAACTAAGAGAGATGGAAAAATTTGAAATATTGAAGAGATCTTGATACTTGTGTGCTTCTTCATTTTGTTGTGTCTTCAACATATTTATAAAATAACTCTCCTTTGAGATAGCTATTAATCAAACTACAACTAACATTAGTTATTTATAGTTATATATTAATTGACTTTTAAAGTCAATCACTTTATAATTAATCACTATAGAAATTATAAATTTTATAACTTAACTTTATATATTGAACTTAAGATAAGTTCATGAGATTAAATAAAATTTAGACCAATTTACAATCTCTAATCGAGTGGAGGGCCTTTTGACTTTCTTTGACATGTATTTAGACAATTATCTAACTATACATATAATAAATAATCTATAAATTCTAGTATTACATGATATAAACCTCTTTAACATTATGAATCATAAAGTAACATTTATTCAATAATAAAAAAAATGATCAGAATTAAGCATAAATAAATTTCATGAATACTAATTTTACTAAAAAATAGTTTCAATCCTGACAACAAATCTAAATATTGCCACTTATTCAATTATTTCACAAATTTCAATAAAATAACCACTTTCAAGTTCATATCAACTCATAAATAAGTGCAATGATTAGGAATTCAATGTATAAAATGAAT
This sequence comes from Torreya grandis, assembly GCA_037957365.1. Lineage (NCBI taxonomy): Eukaryota > Viridiplantae > Streptophyta > Pinopsida > Cupressales > Taxaceae > Torreya > Torreya grandis. Next base: position 104,854 of record JARHVA010003737.1, read on the forward strand.
TTTGAAACCATAAAATCAAAACTATTTTTCCAAATGTACACATCCCAATAATAAATTGCACTATGATGGCCAAAAAGATGAGAATGTCTATATGATACTTTAATGTAATCACCTAAAAATGACACTTGAGTGTTAAGAATACTACTT